>PVJH01007450.1:0-93280 GCA_004026705.1 Nesogale talazaci | reverse complement strand
GGTTTCAACCTCCCTCCTTCCCTCCCCCCCACCACAACAGACAACCCCCTTGCAGATAAGAGAAACATGAAATACTGGTCTAAGCAGAAATTTAGCCCCAGGTTCGTGGGGTTGGCTCCGTTTCCTGCATTGAATACACTGAGGAACTGCTTCTAGCCGAAGTTTGCCCATGATATCATAGGGTGAAGCAGCCAAGTTCCCTGAGTAGTCCCCTGGGCCAATATTCATAGCATGTCAGGGACTCATTAGGCCTTTTATCTGAATAAGCTTTCTGTTCTGCTCACCAAACCCTGTCAATAAAGAGATGTTGTTGTTCTAGGGGAAAAGAAAATCCACTGAAATGAGTTGATCAATTTCCTTGTATTAGCACCTTTCAAGGGGCCACGTTCGTTTGGAAAGTTTCCACCAGTGGGGGCATAAGTGAGCAGAATTATGCCCGGGGTGTGTTTGCCAGCTCCTGGGAACAGAGGAGGAAGCTTCCCGGGGGAAACATTCATCGGCTTGTCAAATGGCAGGAAGTAGAATGAAATTTTCTTCTACTGCGAACAGCCAAATAAATCCTGGGTAGTGGATTCGTGAGGAAAAGCCACCAAAGTATTCCCTCTCCTTGGAACCCATTTCTTTTCCACATAAAAAGAAATCACTAGCATTTCAGGCAAAATGGTGAGCGTGAAATCATTTAAGATTTATCAGCTTTTTTCACGTATTCTTATGAAATCATCTTTCAGGGATAACTAAGCATCTGCCATCCTTCTTAGTATGACAGCTAGAGAGTTCTGGAAAGAAATGAAAATTGGTTAGCGTCCCAAACTGAACCGAACTCCCTGTCATTGCATCAATTCTGATTCATGGTGAGCAGCCCCGTAGGACAGAGGAGAAATGCCTAGAGGTTTCTGAGGCTGTACATCTCCACACGAGCCTCATTTCCCCCAAAGAAGTGATGGTTGGGTTGTAACTGCTGACCTTGTGCTTAGCAAACCAACACTCGGGGAATCCAAAGAGCTGGTAATTACTCCTATGGCTTGATGATCTCTGTGTCAGTCCAGGTAGGCTATAGGAACAAATTTCACAGACACGCATATAGATATAGGGAAAAGATTTATATACAAGAGGAACAGGACATTGAGCCCAGTCCAGTTCAAAGTCATAAGTCCGATATTGATCCATATGCCCGAAATCAGTCTATAAAGTCTCCTTCCGACTCACGAAATCACAGGTGAGTAGGTGCAAAATCCCGGCGCTGGCAGGGGTCTCCACATGGCTCCTCGCTTCCAGGGCTCAGGGTCCATTAACAGCAGAAGCAACTCATCGCTGGCAGAGGTCTCCATGTGGCCACCCCAGCTTCAGAGGTCTGGCTCCATCAGGGCAAAGTCATGTGGTCTCTCCACCGGCTCCTCCAGCTTCTCAGACGCTGCCATCTTGTCTTGTCTGTGATTCATCATCTCTGAGACTAACTCCCAACAACTGGGGAAGATAGCTTTTCATCTTCATGAAGGAAATATCACGAGATTTCCCAGAAGCCTCAGGAGAAAGCCATGCCCACGTAGAGGCCTCATTGGCTACTCAATGGCTACCTCCAGATTAACAGGTTAGACTCCACCCCTACATTTCAACCACAAAATTAGCATAAACACATGACTGCCACAATCTCCCACTGCATATGGTACATGATTAGATCTTTCAACCTCTCAAAAGAGAACCCCCGGTGGCGAAGTCGTTATGAGCGGGGCTGCTAACTGCAAGGTCAGCAGTTTGGAACCAGCTGCTCCTCTGATTCCATTCGGAAACCGGAAGGGGCAGTTCCACCCTGTCCTGTAGGGTTTCTGTGACTTGGCCTTGACTCGATGGCAGTAAGTTTGGTTTGCGTTCATTAGCAAAAAGAAGACAGTCACTAAGGATTTCTCCCGAGGTCACAGGGTGTCCACATGGCGATCACGACGCCGGATCACGAGTCTTGCCGGCAAACACAGCAGAAGCACGCTCACCTGCAGTGTAGGATCAAAGGCAGAACCCCCTTTCAGGAGCGCAAGGCGAGGAATCTGCAGAAGGGAACTGCGGCTTCCATTGCGGAGAAAAAGAAAAGGCATGCGGGCAGGGAACCAGATTATTCACAAGGAAAAGCCTTATGGTGCAGAAATATAAAGAAGTATGAAGAAATCCTGTGTCCAGGGAGGTTTGCACTTTGGTGCAAACAGTCTTCTCTCTAGTGGTAAGGAGCAAAGGAAGGTCTACAGTGGTATTAAAATAAGCCAAACATGACGTCACCACGCGGGGGCGGGGGGATTATTGCTGACTCATAGTGACACCCGGGGGTTCTGAGACGGTAACTGTTTATGGGAGTAGAAAACCCAGCCTTTCTCCCATGGTGCGGCTAGTGGTTTTGAACTGGCGACCATGTGCGTTGCAGCCCGACGCGTAACCACTATTCCATCAGGGTTCCATGACAGGGTATAGAAGTTTCTATCCTATAGTTTCTCCATAGTTGTCATTCATAAAGCTCTAGTTGCAAAGTCTGTTTACAGTGGGAAGTTGTCATATTTATAGAGCCTGCTCCATAAGACCTTTTATGGCTACTCATGCACTTGATTATTTTTCTCATTGATAAAGATTATTTCTCTTGCAACCCCCTAAAGTCCCTTGCCTTTACATTACTACATAAAAAAACTCACTGCTGTGCAATCCATGCCGACTCGCAGCAATCCTGCAGGACAGGGTAGCACGGCCCCCGTGGGCTAGTGAGACAGTGCCTCGTCAGCGGAGTAGAAAACCTCATCTTCCTAGGAGTGGCCGCTGCTTGCAAACCCCTGACCTTGAGGGCCATAGCCCAAGGTCTAACCATTCCGTCATCAAGGCTCCTCCCTTAATACTGACGGAATAAAAACAATGGGATAGCCAGGGACTGTGGTATCTTCTTGGAATGTGTTTTACTTCAGATCAATTATTCATTGCATTTTTTTCCTTTTTCTCCGCCCCCCTCCCCCATCACTTCTTATATGCCAGTCCATGTCGAGACTTTCCGAATGAAGAAATGAGCAAGACCAAGTGCCTGCTTTTGCAGAGCAAGATTACAGAGAGAAACTGTGTGTCAATAGAAGGGGCCCTTTCTATTGGAAAGAGGTAGAAGGGGTGGGTGGGGCAGGGTGGTGAGGTCTGTTCTAGAAAAACTTGGCCAAGAAGCCTTTTGGATGCGGGCTGCAGTGCTCGGAGCACCTGAGTGTCAGCACGTGCCCTTGTTTCTGAGAAGCGTTTCAGGTGTGTTCAGGCTGCGGTGGAGGGTAAAGATGGAAAGGAGGGGATTAACAGGTGGGGGCTAGGATTTGGGTTTATCATTAGGAGAAAGGAGCCCACCAGAGCGTGTTGAGGAGCACACAGCCCAATTTATTGTACTGCTACGCATTGAAAAACCAAATCATTGTGTTCATGGAAAACGCTAATTGCCATCCCTACTTTCTTTCGCACAGGTGTTTTTCATTACCCACTTGGCATGTTCCTCCTGCACATCCCAGGCGGCCCTATTGCAGCCCAAGGCTGACACCTAGTGGATAGTTTTATGATCGCTTATAATTCTTTTCTTCCCCGTGTCTGCTGTTAATTGAGCCCTGGAGACAGAGTGGCTTGTCTGAGCTGCTGAGCTAACCACAAAGTCAAAGGTTCAACCCTACTAGCCACTCCTCGGGAATGCTAAGGCTGTCTATTCTGGAAAGATTTAAAGCCTCAGAAATCCAAAGGTTTCCCCCTATCTTCTATGTTGCTATGGGTTGAAACTGGCTCAGTGGCAGGGAGTGAGTAAGTGAACCGGCTGTGAATTGGGTATAGAAATCTCACTCACCCGTTCCAGAAGAATACACACAGAGGACAGGCTGGGGAGAGTGGTGGGTGTGCCCAGACCAGATGGGAGCAAAGTAAGAGAGAGGGGGAGAGAGAACGGCAGTTTGGTCCACCAAACTTCAAGGCTGACAGTCCTGCTTGGAGCAGCCAATGCACAGAGAGAACTGTAGGTTGGCTTCACCACTAGACATGACGTCCTCTTACTGGCTTACAGCGCTTCGGGGGACAGCACCGAAAACAGCTCGAGAATTGTGCCTGTCCTGTCCTCCCACCCCAGCTCCTACCCCCACTTCCACCCCGGCCAGGGTGTAACATGAAGAAACAGTGCAGCAGCAGGTGCAAAGCAACAAAGACCCGAAGAATGATGAAAATAGACTTTGGACTCGAATGGCAGGACTTGGCCCTGCGTCAGACCTGATCAGAAAACATTCAGACATACCTGGAACTACTCAAAGGCTATCTTTTGTATTGTTTTTCATGTTTGTCTATATAAATGGGCAGGATAAACAATCCAGAGGAGAAAGCAACTGGACTGATGGTTCCAGGGGAACAGGGTAGGGGAGGAAGTAGGGGAAAGGGACGGGGGTGGGGTGGGGACCAACAAACTCAGGGAGAAGGAAAGAACAAGAGATCTAAAATCGATGGCGAGGAGGGCATAGAATGCCTGGTGGGGTTCAATGAAGTACAATGTAGCTGAGAGGAAGTATAGAGAGTCTAATGAAGGTCAAACGTGGCAGTAGGACAGGAGGAAAGTAACAGGAAAGAGAGGAAAGAACTAGGAGGCAAAAGACATTCATAGAGGTATAAACATAGGCATATACATTACAAATATATTAATAGATTATGATAGGGATACAGGTCTATGTACATATAGTTATAGGCTAGGTATTCGGGTAGCAAAAGGACAGTGGGCTTCTACTCAGTCCTCCCTCAACTTGACAACATTTTGTGACACAATCGCTGAAGACAAAATGGGTGCATAAGGAAATGTAGTGAAGGTAGCTGATGGCGCTTGACTCTCAAAAGATATAGCATTTGGGTTCTTAAAAGCTTGAAGTTAAACAAGTGGCCATTTAGCAAGGAAGCAACAAAGCCCACATGGAAGAAATGCATCAACTTGTGTGATCATGAGACGTCAACAGGATCAGAAGATTCCAAACAAACAGCCATTTCGTTGTGAATGAGGGGGTGTGTCAGACAGGGTTCTTCTAGAGAAATAAAATTCAGGACACAATGGATACACAAAGCCCATCTGGAGACAATTGGACATACCCTCACAGATGGGTCACAAGGAAGGGATGGGCTAGCCAGGGTGCAGTATAGCACTGATGATACACATAACACTCCTCTAGTTCTTTAATGCTTCCTCTCCTCCATGATCATGACCCCAGTTCTACCTTACAGATCTGGCTAGATTGTAGTAGCCTGGACACGTGTACAGATAAGAGCTCTCAACAGATGGAAATCAGGACAGATAAACCCCTCAGGAACAGTAATAGGACTAGTGATACCCTGAGGGTAGGGGGAAGGTTGGAGGAGAAGGGGAGAAGGGGGAAATGATTCCACTGAATGATGTAGGCAGTCGTTACATAACTTGCTGCCAATTAGAGACTTAAGAGGGAGGGGGTGGAGTTTAGCCTGTCAATCAGGTTGCAGCTTGATGACCTCATTTGGAGGTGCTAAGAAGATACCTAGCTCCCTGTAGGTGGGACACATGCTCACTCCCTGGAAGACATCCCTGTGGACAAGCCACATGGAGTTATGCTGACAGAGTCAGAGCCTGGGAGCTGAGGGAGCCACGTGGACCCCTACTGAAGGACCCCTGCCAGTGCTGAGATGCCTCTACTGCAACTGCACCCTCAAGACTTCCCACCCACCGGCTGTGATCTGCCTGCAGTCGACCTCATTGCCTGTGGTTTGTGAGAGTAAAGATGTTGGGTCACCAAGTAAGGCATGACGCACTACTTTGAAATGGTGACATGTGACATTATTCAAAAAGCTCACGTGTTAATGTCACCAGCTAGCTCAACCGAAGAGAAGCTGGTGGCAGGAAAATGTGCTCCATCATCCTGATTTCTGTATAGCACCTTACATTTTGTCAGGGCCAAGGATTCTGCTAGTTGTTTACTTGAAACAACAGGCAGTTTTATTTGAGAAAATGCCAGACAAATGCCTGTGAACTCTAACTCTGGAGAGTCCATTTCGCCTGAGCCTTTCATCCCAGTCAGTTATTTGATATTTAGGAATTGCACCAATTAAAAAACTTGCTTGAAATCTGACTGTCTACTCATAGAGAACTTGTGGGTCAAAATATAGCCTGCTCTGAGTTTCCTTAGCTCCTGGGAAGTGCAAATAGTGACTGTCCTCAGCTGGGAAAGTAAAAGTCAGAGGAAGTGCTACAGAAAAAAGACCTGGTGACCCACTTCCAAAGTATTAGCCATTGAAACCCTATGTAATAATCCTGCTCCGACCCACCATGAGTTGGGAGTGCACTGGATGGGTAAGTGCTACGTGTGTCCTGTTTTGCAGCTCCACACAGGGCAGATATCAAAGTAGGAATTTTCTCCTTTACTATTAATGTGCCAGTTTCCTCTCCTGGCACAAGGTTAGACATGGTATCCAAGAGTTCAGAGCATTGTAGGAGGGATGAGAGTGTTTTTTCCCCTTTTGTCCAATTCAATTTGGAGACAAATTCAACTTTAAATTATGGATAGGTATATTAGACAGGGTTCTCTAGAGAAACAAAACCAGGACACTAATAATTATAGAACTATTTATATGGGACAGATATCTAACATAGGAAGTAAGCAGTTAATTAATCCATAAAGCAGTACAAGTGACTCGGTGCAACTCATTTCCATGAGACAGCTAATACACTGGCAGTCCTTCACGTCTTGAGGGCCACCAGGTAGCCTCTATAAAGTCATTCAGGCTATCCGGCCACAGGCAGCAAACAGCAAGGCAGGTCACCAACAGTCAGCCAGATCACAGGGTCTGACAGTCCCCAGCAGAGGAGATGTATATTTCAGGAGCGTGGTGAAGAGGGCTTGAAGGAACCTTAAATTACATTGACACAGTCCACGGGTTAGGTGCCCCACAGGCAGCGTAGCTTGCAAATGGAGGCACAGAACAAGCAAGGCAGCCGACTACACACTGGTCTGAAGATCCAAGAGCAAGAAAGAGAAAGGTGAGACTTGCCGAGCCATTTATAGCGCTGCCCTTCAATTAATCTCACATGTGTTCATTGGCTGTTGGCACAACTCGGCCTCTCACAACAGGTGAGAGGCATTACTAGTAAGTTGGCCTGGTATCACTTTTGAAAGAATGGGGTGGGTGGAGGCATTGTAAGAGGTCTGTTGGAGGTATTGGCTGAAGGAACTTTGAAAACACTTTACCAGAAGACTTCAAACGTGAGGATTTGTCACCCTTAGAAAGCACCATGCTCCCGCTGCTCCGGGTGGGGAACAGACATCAATCCACTGCTTCCCCTGTGTTGCATCTATCTGCTGAAGCCCTTTGCTAACCTTGAACTTTGAGGCCAGCCTTTCGGCCTGGCTATTGTCTTTCTAAGGAATATTCTCTCAAGTCTCATTGAGACTCTCACTTTTTTATAGCTCTGTGGCGGTGTGTTAGTCTGGGTTGACAGAGAAACAAATTCAGAGACACTCGTGTGTAAGAGAAAGCTTTATATCAAAGAGTAAGGTATATTGAGAAAGCATCCCAGTCCAGATCAAGTACCTAAGTCTGATATTAGCTCATATGTTCTATACTAGTCCATAATTTCCTCTTCAGATTCACGCAGCATATTCAATGATGTGGAATGCAGGGTGATCACAGGCTGGTGAAGCGTCTCAGTGTTTGCATGGGTCTCTATACTCTCTGAGTGCGGGTCCTCAACAGGAAGGTGAAGCAGAGAGAGGGAGAGTGTGTGGCCTGTCACCAGGGAGAAAGAGAAGTTCCCAGAATCCTCATGAGACATAAGAGGCATCATCAAGCTGTGACCTGATTGACAGATTAGACTCCCGCTCTATACTTATCAAGTCGACATGAAATTATATAACTACCACAGGGGGTGGTGGATTCAAGAGGTCTTCAGGGACGCCTGGTTTTGCAAATCTACCAGGATGGTTTGTTTATTCATTTTTAAAAGCATATCATTCACATGCCATAGGACTCACTTGTTTAAATATATAAAAAGACTTGTGCAATCATCTCCGTGACCAATTTTAGAACAGTTCCTCCGTTCCAGTATTCATTATTATAACTCCTTCTTACTCCCAACCTCCCCATCCAGCGCACTTTAAGACAGCAAGGAGGGTTAGATGCGAGGCAGAACTTTTGATCATGCTCCTTCACTAAGCCAGAGCTATGCCTGCAGGACTAAGACATGTCACAGAAAGCAACGACTGTACGACATTAGCAAGTATATGGTTGTCTTTAAGTTGTCAGTTATGGGTCGACCTTGAAAACAAGGGATTTGAGCCAGAGTCCACTGACTTCCAAATCCATAACCTTGGGGGAGCAATGTGTTCCAGCTTTCCATCCGAAGGGGCATTTACTTCTTCTAACATATTTATTCACCCTCCCCAAGCAGGAAGCATTCTGTTTCAGCATGTTTAGTTGTGTGTTGTGTCATTCTTACAATCAGTCTGAAGGAAGCACCAAAGCGTTCTTGGAATCAAAGAGTTTGTTCAGCTCTATATAGAAACCAGGGCAACTCTAGGACCAAATTCTAGTTCCACGAAATATAACTCGGGTCTAAGATGCTCTTCAGATGCTGCTGTGGCGTGCAGTTGGTTGTGACAGCATAGCAACCCTGTATGGCAGAGAAGACCTGCTCCAGAAGGTCCCCCAGGCTGTGTGTGGTCTTATGGGCATGCTTCTCCAGGTCTTTTCTCCCACGGAGTCTTTTGGTTATCAGCTGAGTGCTTATTCATTGCATCACTGGAGTTCCCTTTCAGCTAGGGGGTGGGAACTCAATAAGCTAGGTGTGTTAGTCTGGGTAGATAAAGAGAAACGAATTCATAGACATGCATATGGATATAAGGGAAAGGTGTATATACAAGAGGAATGGAACATTGAGAAAGCATCCCAACCCAGTCCAGTCCAAGGTCATAAATCCAACATTAGTCCATATGTCCAATACCAGTCTATAAAGTCTCCTTCTGACTCATGAAGCACATGTAGCAGAAGCATCCCGGTGCCGGCGGGAGTCTCCCCATGGCTCCTCGCTTTCAGGGCTCAGGATCCATCAACAGCATCCAGTGGTGGTAAAAACAACTCATCACTGGCAGGCTCCACGTGGCTTCTCCAGCTTCAGAGGTCCGGCTCCATCAGGGTAAGGCTATGTGGCTTTTCCAGTTCCTTGGATGTTGCCATCTTGTCTTGTCAGTGGTTCGTCCCTCAGAGACTCTGTCCCGTCTCCCTTTTCCAATTGGGAAATACTTCGAGACTTCCCAGAAATCTCAGGAGAAAGCCATGCCTACACAGAGGCCTCAGTGGCTGTCTCCAGATTAACAGGCTAGACTCCACCCCTACATCCCAATCATGAAATTGACATAGGTACATGGCCGCCACACTAGGTAAGCATACGCTTATTTGTGCTTGTTTGCTCATCTGTAGCAAATGGAATGGTCCCTTACAGATGAGTAAATAAACACAAGTAAGTCCATGCTTACCTGGTGCCACGGGATTGAGTTGAGACTGACAAAATAAGTGTGTCAGCTTGGCAGGGTCCTGATTCTCAGGGGTGTGTCCAGGATGTAATGATGTACGGTGGCAATGATGCAATGATTCCCCGTGATCTGATGTGACAAGCTTCCCAGCTTTCAAAGGGCTAAAGGGGAGGGAGGCGACTCCCTTAGCCTTTGCCGTTGTCCAGATCAGAACAGAGGTGTGACCTCTCAGACCTTTTATCTTACAAGAGATGAAAGGGAGCACCAAGCTGAGAAAGGAACCTGCTACCTCTCAGAAAGAAGGTCCCTGGGCTGGGAACCTCTTAGACCCCAGAGAAGAGGATGCCTCGATGCAGGAAACCTCCCAAGGAGGACAGGACTATCTATCGATGTTGCAGGGAGACAAAGGCTTTCCCCCTAAAGTGTGACCTATAAGAGAACACTTTCCCTGAGAGTCGGGGCCAAGCGCTCAGACTCTCAGCCTCCTAAGCTTTGAGAGAACATATTTCTCTTTGTAAAGCCATCTGCTTGTGGTATTTCTGCTGCAGCTGCATGAGATAACTGATAGGGTATTCTGATAGGCATGGTAAATGTGACCAAAGCACTTGATTCTGCAGTGAGGTGCTGTGGAATTGGGAGCGAGACAGATGCCAGCTCGACTTAGAACCAGGATGTTTGATGTGGTGGCAAAAGGTGCACTTGTTCATTGCAGATCAGTAAGTAAGCACAAGTAAACCAGTGCTTACCTTGCTTATCAGGTAATCTGCTCATTTTCAGTATAGTGCTTATGTTTGCTGGTATATTGACCAGCTAAATCTGAAGGCATACCCACATGCAAGCATGTTATTCTCCCCCCATGGACCTCGTAGAATGTGTCACTTCTAGATAACAAAAGGGCCCCTTGTCTATTTCAGAAAGAATCCATGGGGGCATAGCGATGAAGCGTTGGCCTGCTAAGTACCATCAGGCACTCCACAGGAGAAAAATGAAGCTTTCTACTCTCATAAGGAGTTTAAAAAATAAAAATATAATAGACCAATTTACTGTCATCGGCTGGAGGCTCTTAGGGACCCTAGAGGACAGGGAAGAGCTGCCTCTGTGAGTTCTGGAGACTAACTGTTCACAAAAGTAGAAAGCTGGTAAATAACAATGTATAAAAGCAAGGGTTCACGAGGGAGGGCAGAACAGGGATGGAGGGGAAAATGAGCAGCTGATGCCAAGGGCTTAAGTAGAAAGCAAATGTTTTGAGAATGCTGAGGGCAACAAATGTACAAATGGGCTTGACATACAATGCATGCATGGATGGATTGTGATGAGTTGTATGAGCCCCCAATAAAATGATGAAAATAAAAAGAGTTGTATGAGCCACCAATGAAATGATTTTTTAAAAAAGTAGAAAGCTGGCGATTTCAAACTGCTGGTTTTGGGGTTTGCAGCCCAAAGCATAACCACTGTACCACCAGGGCACCTTACAAAGTGTAAGTCTTGGACACTCCCTGGGGCAGGTCTGCCCTGCCCTGTAGGTCCCTATCAGTCGGCATCAGCTTAATGACAGTGAGCTAGACTTTTGGTTGAGTTATTTTCAGATCCAAGAGTAATCTTCTGGGAGTAATTAAAATTCCAATCTAAAGAGGAAAGTAAACGGAAATAGAGGAATGAAGTGGGAGATAAAGGACATTTATAGAGATCTAAATACAGGCATGTATATAGGTGAATATATTGATATATGACAATGGGGAAATAGATCAACATGCATATACTTATAGGGTTAGTATTAGGACAGCAGATGGGTATTGGACCTCTACTCAAGTACTTTCTCAGTGCAAGAACATTTTGTTCTATTAAATTGACATTCCATGGTGCTCACCTTCCCGACACAATCACTGAAGACAAAGGTGTGCATAAACAAATGTGGTGAAGAAAGGTGATGGTGCCAGGCTATCAAAAGATGTAGCATCTGGGATCTTAAAGGCTTGAAAGTAAACAAGCATCTATCTAGCTCAGAAGCAACAAAGCCCACATGGATGAAGCACACCAGCTTGTGGGACCCTGAGGTGTCAAAGGGATCAGTTATCAGGCTTCAAGAACTAAAAATCATCACATTGCTTGCTCACCTTCCTGGTATGATCACTGATGACAAATGTGTGCATAAACAAATAAGGTGGAGAAAGCTGATGATGCCTGGTTATCCAAAGATATAGCATCTGGGGTTTTGAAGGCTTGAAAGTAAATAGGCTGTCATCTAGCTGAGAAGCAACAAAGCCTACATGGAGGAAGCACACCAGCCTTTGTGACCATGAGCTGTCGAAGGGATCCAGTATCAGGCATCAAAGAACTAAAAATTATATCATTGTAACTGAGGGGGAGGACAGATTGGGGACCCAAAGCCCATCAATAGGTAAAGTGACATTCCCTTACAGAGGGGTTGCAGGGAGGAGATGAGCCAGTCAAGGTACAGTGTAGCAACAATGAAATATACAACTATCCTCTAGTTCTCAAAAGCTTCCTCCCACCCTCTACCATGATCCCAATTCTGCCTGACAATTCCAGCTAGACCGGGGGATGTACACTAGAGCCGGAAACATGGGGAATTCAGGACAGGTGATCCCTCAGGACTAGTGGTGGGGGTGGGGATGCTGGGAGAGCAGAGGGTGAGTGGAGTAGAGAGGGGAAACCAATAAGATGATTTACTAAAAAAAACCCAGTCTATTTTCACATCCATATGACCCAGACTACTCCCCTTCTCCCATCAGGCCCGATTAAAAAATCTCATTGTGCCATTCCCCTCACTGTTACTGAGTCTATGACAACGTACAGAGCCCTTACAGAACAGGGCAGAACTGCCTTCTGGTTTAGCAGACTGTCACTTGTTTCAGAAAGAGACCGCCTTCTTTTTCTGAGTGCCTGCTGGTTCAGACTTCAAGGGTGATAACCCACCACATCATCGAGTTCCTTCCAAAACCCTACAAGAAAGAGGCTTTATTTGGGCTGAGCCCCGGTGGCGTAAGTGGTTGAGTGCGGAACTGCAGCCCGCGGGCTTGGCGGTTCAAATCCAGCGGCGGCTGGGTAGCGCCCACGACCACCAAAGACAGAGATGCCCACAAAAAAAAAGAGGCTTTATTCAAGGACACCATCCTCATCCTCAGAGGGACAGACTTTAGCTCTTAATGGTTTTTGTGTTAAAGTGGTCCATTATAATTGCTGACAAAGTGAATTCCATCTGCTTCTCAGGCAAGGTTAATGTTTTGGAGAAATGAGAGATGATTCCTTTTTACAAGCAAAGCGGTGTTTCACCCCATGACTGTGACCCTGCCCCATGAATGGAAGCAGGTGGGCCTGGGTGAAGCACCACAGGTGTGACCTGCTAGCTATTAAAAAACAAACAAAAAGCTTAAAAAACCCAATCATGCAAAAGCTCATCGTTTTTATGACCATACCCACTTTTCTCCAGTAAATGTTCAGGCCTGGTGCCTGCTCTCTGGAGTGGGGCTATGTTTGGGGTGCATGGTTGCTCCAGCTTGGCCACCTAAGCATGTCCCAGGGAGCCAAGCATACGGGTGCGCACAGGAGATGGACGCACGCTCCACTGCTGCTGCTCTTGCGACCAGGACCTGCAATGATGGCCTCTCCTTGCTCTCTTAGGCCAGCCTTCCAAGGCAGCTCTTGGCAAAGATAGGACGCGCAGATTCATGAAACGAGTTTTGCTCTCCTCCCCACAGCCCCTGAGGATTTGTGAGTGCCTGTGTTCAGCACCTACAAGCTAATATCACACTGGGCACTTTCTCCTGACCTCCGTGAGCCCCTCTGAACTGGCCTGTTAGGAGTTCTGGTGGTGTGGGGTTAAGCATTGATCCGGGAATCCCAAGGTTGGTGGTTTGAATCCTCCAGTTGCTCCACCAGAGAAAAAGGAAACCATTTACTGTAAAGATTTAAGTGATTCTCAACCAGGAGTTGGCGACCTCTTTGGGGGTTGAATAACCATTTCACAGGGGTTGCCTAAGACCATCAGAAAACACATATTTCCGAAGGTCTTAGGAACTGAAACATTGAATTTTTACACACACTGTCCCAAAATGTAGCAATGTAGTTCACTATTGTTATAGTAAGACTGTTACCCATGCTGCACCGTGTTTCAAGACAAAATTTCATTGATCTGTCATTAGGAATGAATATTCCACAATATATAATTACATATTGATTTTGTTATTCCTCACTATGCTTTTATGATGTTCAATTTGTAACAATGAAAATACATCCTGTATATCAGATATTTACACGATGATTCATAACAGTAGCAAAATCACAGTTGTGAAGTAGCCACAAGGATATGTTTGAGGGTGGGGATCCCCACCACACGAGGAACTGTTTGAAAGGGTCGTGGCATCAGGAAGGTGAAAAACTGCTGCTTTAGTCTGGGAAACCCAGAGGGTGCTGGTCCCATAGGGTTGCTGAAAGCCAGAATGATCTCAATGGCAGTGATTGTGGTTTGAACCGGTTTTCTCAAAGGCTGCCTGTGAAAAGCCAGGGAGTGCCACTGATGGCTCTCAGCTTCAATCTACTCCGATCATCTGACGTGCAAAAGAGGAGCAAAGCAGGTGCTGTGAGTATTTCTTTGGTCAGTCTGGGAGAAGTTAAACTTCATCAGGAGAGCACACAGGAGAGACGCTGGAGGAGCATGTGTTTCTTTCCAGCTGTTAAGTGTATTTGGATGCATAGCGACCCCATGGCATTTGCAGGGGTCCTCAAACTACAGCTGAGGGCCACATGTGGCCCGCTGAAGATATTTATCCGGCCCGCCGGACTGCTGTCCTACTTAGCAGCTTACTCATCCCAGGCAGCAGTGAGTTTGTTCATAGTGTTTTTTTTTTTTTAAGCTATAGTCTGGCACTCCAACAGTCTGTGGGGCAGTGTCCTGGCCCCCTGTTTAAAAACTTTGGGACCCCTGCTCACAGGAACAAATCTCTAAGTCTTTCTCCTGCAGCGCCGCTGTGCAGATTTGAGCCAGGAAGGTGGCACAGCGCTTAATAGCTCGCACCGCCAGGGCCCTGTTGCTGTGGGTCATGGTATCAATTCTGTCTCACAGAGACCCTATTCACAAAACAAAGCAAAAGGAAACCCTTCACCGCTTGTAGATCTGCGTGCTAGTCCCAGGAAGAAGGAGGGGTGAGTCTCACACGGCTGTGGAAACAGTGTCCCTCCTGGTGCTTCAACAGAGCAGGGAGCTCCACCCCTCCTACCATCACCTTCACCCACGCCACCTTCTCGGCCTCCTCTGCACCTGATTCTCTTGTAGGGCCAGCACTGTCCCCAAGAAGACCACTTGAAACATAGCCAGCCAGCCAGCCAGCTGCATTTTGTTGGACAGGATGTCAGTGACACTGCACCTTACTCCTCTCCACCACCGCTCCCATGTATGTGGCAGCAGCTGCTGGAGTCCAAAGCTGTCTTGTACTTGACCATAGATTTGTATCTCTCTTCAGTGAATCTGCCAGGATTCATGTTGCCCTGGGAGGCAGGGATGAGGTCCCAAGCCTGCCCTATCTCAATCCGATAGGAATTCTGCAGGAAGAGCTGGTGTCCATCATTACAGGCTTCCATAAGGCGATGATGCCCGGCTATCAAAGATATAGCATCTGGGGTCTTAAAGTCCTGAAAGTCAACAAGTGGCCCTCTAGCTGAGAAGCAACAGAGCCCACACGGAAGAAGCACACGAGCCTGTGTGATCACGAGGTATCAATGGGATCAGGGAGCAGATATCAAAGACTCAGAACAAAAAAATCATGTCAACGTGAATGGACACCCGAAGGCAATTGGACACTCCTTTACAGAAGGGTCTCAGGAAAGGGACGGGCCAACCAGGATGTAATATAGCACTGATGAGACATAGCTTTCCTCTTGTTCTTTAAGGCTTCCTCCCCAATTGCCCCCACCCCAGCTATCATGACCCCAATTCTACTTTACAAATCTGGCTAGACCAGGTCATGTACACAAGTACAGATAAGAGCTGGAAACACGGAATCTATGACAGATAAACCCCTCTGGACCAATATTAGAGGAGCCATAGCTGGAGGGTAAGAGAAAGGTGGGGGAAGATAGGGGAAACTGATCACAATGACTTATCTATAATCCCCTCCTAGGGGGATGGACAACAGAAAAGTGAGTAATGAGAGACATCGGTCAGCGCAAGACATGAGAAAAATTTTATAAATTATCAAGGATTCATGAGGGAGGGACGGTGGGAGGAGAGGATAACAATGAGGAGCTGATACTGGGGGCTTAAGTAGAAAGAACATGTTTTGAAAATGATGACGGCATCAAATGTACAAATGTGCTTGACACAATGATGGATGGTTGTGATAACAGTTGTACAAGCCCCCGATAAAAAGATTTATTTAAAAAATACATGGCACCATTGATGACATCTAAACACATGCCTGGCATCGGATATCAGCAGGCTGGCCTCGTGGGGCGAGAGGTGACTCCATGATGATGTCCAGTCCCAGGAGGAAAGCTTAGAGCAGCCCCACGCGGCAGCCCACAGCCTGGGCCCGCTGCAGCCGCTCAGCTTCCGCTTCCTCAGTCAGCACTTTGAAGAGCCCGGGAACGCTTGTTGGTCTGGATCAGGAGCATTGACTCTAGTCCCCGCTCACTCTGAGAGGGGAGCAGACTGCTCTGCTCCTGGATGCCGTTTCCTGCTTCAGCTATTATCATTATTATTTATCTTCAGGAAAGCGTTCTCCATCTTCCCTGTCTGGGTGGAATCCCTTTGTTCACCCCAGGGGCCATGTACCTCTCCCGCAGAGCATCTTCTGTGATTCTGCTTTTCTTGTGTTGGCACCATTATTTGGGATGAATATGTATTCTCGCCATGATTGTAAACTCCATGAAGGCAAGGGTCTGTGTGACTTTTTGGATTCTTTCTAAGTCCCCAGTGTCTTGCTCAGGGCCTGGGATAACAGAGGGCCTTAGGGCTGGCTCCAGCCACTCTGGTCCAACCAAGTCCTTGTCGGTGCTCCGACTTGCCACAAGGTGGTAGGCTAAGACACCGGTCCTGGCTTCTCTTGGCTAAAGATGTCAGTGCCTCGTCTTCTCGCAAATAACACCACATGGTATAGGCTTCACACAGTGTGCAACCTCCTCCTGTCCTGTTTCCTGTGTGTGCGTGTGCGTTACTTATGGGGGAAAAGCCCCAAACAAAGCATGCCCCTGAAGGTTAAAACGCCTTTCCCAAGGTGGGTGGGTGGGTGAGCGGGGGAGATGGACCCATCGAAGTGAGACTAGACACACTTCGCTGAAGGTTTCTCTGAAAATGCCCGCAGCCTTGGCCGCTTCTTCATGCATGCGGAGGACCACATGGGGAACTAGCAGGCGACGCGAAAGGGAGAGCGGTTCAAAGCGTGAGCTCTACGCGGGGAAGAATGACTGCTTTCTTCATGCTCAGTTTCGCATGAAGAGTACGTTCCAGAAGAAAGACGGAGAGAAAGGATAGGCAAGCGCTGACCCTGCGGCCAAATCTGGTCTTCTACCTGTGTTGGGGAATAATAAATTTGGTAACAGCCGTGCTCACTTGCTTACACGCTGTCTACAGCTGTCGTGACGGAGGTCAGTGGTCCATATGACTCAGACAACTGGAAATGTTCACTAGTGGCTCTCAATGAAGTAAGTATCGCAGACCACCTTCTCTGCAGAATGTGACTTTGTTGGGTGCTGTAACTGTCAAGTGATAAAGCGCCACAGGAAATGAATGAGAGCCAAATTATAGGAAAATAAACAAGTTTTATTGGGAGGCATTAGCTAGGGCGAGGCCCAGCGGTCCGAGGGGTTGGGGGCCGCTGGAGTCGCACCAGGAGACAAAATGACTGCTCTTTTATAGCCCTGGGGCACCTGGGCAGGACTTTAGTGCCCATTTCAGGTAAAGGAATTGGGGATTGGAGGTTGAAGGCAGTGTCCAGGTCCTGACGGAATGCAGAGAGGGCAGCAAGGTCAGGGAGGGCTGCATGAGTGGGCTGCAAGGTCAGGGAGAGCTGTATCAGCCAGATGTCTGGTTCAAGGAGGTGGGGGAGAGTCAGGCCCAGAAGGGCCACAGCAAGCGAATCTAACAGTAACATGTAGTTAGCATTTGACTAACTTCACCTGAAAGACAATTAGTAGGTAAATCAGTTGACCTTAAATGAAGCAGATTACCCTCCATGATATGGTTGGGCCTCAGTCAATCAGTTCAAGACCTGCAGAGCCACTACAGGCTTCCTGAAGGAGGAGGACAGGCTGCCTGAATTTTCATCCCACTGACCTGAGGAGCCCTCGTGGTATAATTGTTATGTGTCTGCAAAGGTCAGCAGTTCAAATCCACCAGTCCCCCCTGAGGGAGAAAGACATGGCTTTGTACTCCCTTAAAGATTTACAGTCTTGGAAACTCAAGGAACAGTTGTACTCTTTCCCTTAGTCTTGCTCTAGGAACCCGGGGGTGGGGGGTGGGTTGTTGGGTTCACCTTGGGTTGCAGAGTTGGTGGTTGTGTCAGTCTGGGTAGGCTAGAGGAACAAATTCAAGGACACGCATATCAATATAAGGAAAGGGTTTATATACAAAAGGAATGTGACACTGAGAAGGCATCCCAGCCCAGTCCAGTACAAAGTCATAAGTCCGATATTAAACCATATGTCCGAAATCAGTCTACAAAGTCTCCTTCTGACTTCACGAAGTCACAGGTCAGTGGGTGCAGAATTCTGGTGCTAGCAGGAGTCTCCCCATGGCTCCTCGCTTCCAGGGCTCAGGGTCCATAAACAGCATGCCGCTCCAGCTTCATAGGTCTGGCTCCATCAGGGCAAAGCTGTGTGGTCTCTCTGCCAGCTCCTCCAACTTCTCAGAGGCTGCATCTTGTCTTTTCCATGATTCATCGTCTCTGAGACTAACTCCCAACAACTGGGAGATAGTGTCTCATCTCCATGAGGCAAATATCGTGAGATTTTCCAGAAGTCTTAGGAGAAAGTCATGCCCACACAGAGGCCTCATTGGCTACTCAATGGCTATCTCCAGGTTAACAGGCTAGACTCCACCCCTACATTTCAATCATAAAATTAACATAAGCACATGACTGCCACAGTGGTTCAAACACATACAGGCTCTGGGAGACAAAGATGAAGGAGGCTATCTGCTCCTGTGAAGACAGGGAGTGGGAAAGAGGAGAGAGAGAGAGAGAGAGAGAGAGAGAGAGAGAGAGAGAGAGAGAGAACAGTCTCTTATGGAAGTAGTTCTACTTTCTCTTGTTTGAGTCACTCCAAGTTGGAATGGGCATGATGGCAGTGTTCTTTGTGGGAGGTCTATGATTTACTTTAAGAGAACAAAAAGGGGCTGAGCCCCAGTGGCATAGTGGTTGTGCGCGGGACTATGGCCCACTGAGATGGAGGTTCAATTCCAGCAGTGGGGCTGGGCCTCCTACTCCCACCACCGGAGAGCAGTGATGCCCCCCCCCCCCCCCCCCAAAAAAAAAAAAAAGAGAACAAAAAGGCATGAAGAATAATATGTGTAGAGATTTATTTCTAGGAAAAATAACTTACTATGTGATCCTTAGGTTTTCTGTGCCAACTTAGTTCCCGTGGGAACATGTAGGCAGGGTTTAGCCTGTCAATTAGGTCTCAATTGGAGGGTGACCAAGATAAATCCCTTTTCCCAGTCTGGCCTCCCTTTCTGTCTCCCTGGAGGCAGGCCACACACACACACACACACACACACACACACACACACACACACACTCTCTCCGCTTCACCTTCCTGTTGACCAGTTACACGGGGCCACACTCATACCTGCGAGAGCCCTGAGATGCGTCCTCCGCCACTGCATCCACAAGACTTGGCCCCCACTGGCCTATGGTCTTCCTGCATTTTACACCACCACTTGTAGCTGTGTGAGTCTGCAGAGGGATTTATGGGCTAGGATTGGATTTATGGGTTTGATTAGGAGTGGGCTGGGATGTTTTCTTGATATCCAACTACTCCTGGACATAAAGTTCTTTCTTACACATATATATGATTGTCTCTGGATTTGTTTCTCTAGTCAACCTGGCCTACCACAGAACATCTAACCCTCTGGCAAGCCACATTCCCACACAGGTGTCCAGATGCTTGTATTCATGTACATAATGAGGGGGAAACATGGGAGGAGATGTCCCACTGGCAAACACTGGTTCTCTTTGGCATCAGAGGATGAGCAGAGAGCACTGGTTAGGCATTTTTTGCACATCTTTGTTTTCCTTTACTTATTTTACAGATGTGGTTTTCATTATGTGATCATCATGACATGTAAAGATTGAAAATATGTAAAAATTTATATTAAACTTACTCTTTTCAAATCACTGTGTAGTTTCTGAGTCCTGATTGGACTGTGACTGACTCATGGTCTAATCTTTTTGCAGTAGTTTTCTTTAGTAAATTTTTTGTGTATGATGATATTTCTTTAGTTCATTTCTTTGTAACAATATGCTTTGTTGAATTTTTGTTGTTACTCTCCATAAATGCAGCTGCAAGTCTTTTCTAGTTACTGTTACTTTTTTTGGTTTTGTTATTGTGATAGGATGGAACTCTATAATTTTCTATATTTTACTGCTTAGACTGAGAAAATGGACAATCATTACAAGGTTATACATTTAATTTTCTTCTGGAGATTTCTTTTGGGGTCCCCATTTCACCTAGGTTTTGTCACCATAGTGAGCTTTAGTGAGAAGTATTTCAGGGGTTATTGGGAATAGAATATATGTTGGAATGAGTGGGGGGGAGGGATTTACATCTATATATTGTCAATGACCAACAATCGTATTATCTTACATTTCACATTTACGACAACAATGAAAATCTATGTTTCGCATGAGTATTTTATGTCTGGCAGCAGCAAAAACGATGATGTGAGGTGAGAATAGCATGGGCTTGGATGGTTAAGGCTGTGTATCAGCTTGGCTGGGCCCTGGTCCTCTGTGGTTTGACAGTCATGTAATGATGGATGTTGGCAGCTATGTCATGACGACATAGCCATCTCCCATTTTGTGATCTGATGTGGTCATTCTCCGTTTTCCCCTCTTGGTGGTTTTTGCTTAACAGCTGCATCTTGGGAAGCTAAGCAGTGTGGGATTGGGCCGTGCATGTATCATTCTCTGGAGAAGTTGAACTGTGAAGGTGAGAAGAAGGAAAGGAGGTAGGCAGAGCAGGTGTGGGAAGAAAAAATACCTGTGTTGTGAAAGGTAGGTTGATTGTGCCAACCTGGCCGATAGGGCCATGTGGCATTAGGAAGGTTGCTGCTTGACTGGAGGGCCTGGTCAGCTCACTGCCATGAGGTCAATTCTGACTCAGAGCAATTCCATAAAGCAAGGGGTTACCCTTTTGGGTTTCTCAGGCTGTTTATCTTTCTTTCTTTTTTTTCCCCCTGTGGCATCACTGCCCTGGTGGGAATAGGAAGCCTAGCCTTGCTCCTGGAGAGCTGCTGCTGGATTTGAACCTTCAACCCTTTGGGCTGCAGTCCAGCACACAACCACTGCGCCACCAGGGCTCAGCTGAGGCTGTATATCTTTATAGAAGCAGGCAGCCTCATCTTTCTCCCTTGGAGTGGCTAGTGGGTTTGAACTGCCGATCTTGAGATTAGCGAGCCAACACTGACTCACTGTGTTATCGGGGCTCCTCCTCTTTACGGTCCCACTACTGAGTCTGAGCACCTCTTCTGCATAGCGTTGGAAGGCAAGTGATTTGCGAGGTTCACGTCTGTGTTAGACCAGGTTGACGAGAGAAACAAGTCCAGGGACGCTCATATGTGTATAAGAAAGAGCTTTATATCAAAGTGCAATTGTATATCAAGAAGACATCCCTTTTCAGTTCAGATCAAGTTCCTGAATCTGATATTAGCCCATAAGTTCTATGCTATATCATAAATCTCTCTTCAGACTCACATAGTAACATGCAAAGATGCAGAAAGCAGGAAGATCACAGGTCAGTGGGTGAGAAGTTCAGTTGGATCCAGTGACGGTGGAAGCATCACAGGGCAGATGCATGGCTCAGGGGGCCTGCATGTGGCTTGTCAACAGGAAGGTGAAGCAGAGAAAGAGTGTGTCCAACCTCCAGGGAGAAAGAGAGGAATCTCTCTGAATCCTCATGAGAGGACGACACCCACAAAGAGGTATCATCAGCCTGTGACCTGATTGACAGGCTAGACTCCACCCTTATACTCATTTATCGAGTTGACATGAAATTATGTAATGACCAGACCTCAAAGCCATGTCCTGCACTTCCAATGGGTCATTACCACAAATCCATCTTGGCTGCTGTGATCCTCTTTGTCTGTCCCTCCAGGGTTGCGGGGTTCCTGACGTTACTTGCTGTTTACCAGAGGCAGCTGCAAGCTATGCTGAGACCTCCCCGGTGGCTCTTGCAGCCCTGTCTCCTGTGAAACCCTACCTCCACCATTGGTTTAAAATTGGTTTAAAGTGGTGGGCATACAGGGAGTCCTGAAGAGCACCATCACAGCCCCAGGGTGGATGTCTCCAATCAGGCTTGCATGGGTTATCTTTAATTCATGGATATAACTCAGGATTCCCTGTCACCTCTGCCCCTTTCAGAAATTGTTTGGGAATCACAGGGGAAGGAAACCTTCATTCTCATAAGAATACCTATAGTATGCATTAAAATGGTGACTAAGCCAAGTCTGTGTCCATGGTGGAAAACCAGCAAGCAAGGTCATCAGAAACTCATTTATTTGGCCAGAGATTTGAATCTGTCTTCTGAAAGTCAGGGAGGCATGTGAAACAAGACTAACATAAGGTTACATCTGAAAAGAAATTCAGAAACACCAAAATATGTTTGAAAAGACTAGAAGTCACAATCTCTCCTTGGCTGTTAGCTGTCAGAACCAGAGCCATGATGTAGAACTCGTTTGATGATGGCCCTGTGACTTCCCTCAGACTCCCACGTCCATGTCCATGTACATTCTGGTTGTAATGATACGACAAGAGACACTTGAGGCTGGGAGAGCTTCTCAACTGTCCTGCCCTCTTTGATTTCCCCACCTGCTTCTGCCTTCTCCACACTGTAGCCAGGGCGACCCTTTACAGGTGAAAAATCTAATGATCTTTTACTTTAAAATCCATCAGTGGTGTCCCATTGCACTCGACCATAAAACCAAAGTTTATTAGCAAGTCTTATAGAAGGCCTGGCATGATTCTCTCCCTGCCAGTCTCTGCAGCCTTAGTTGGTATCCTTTTTTCTTCACTTTCTTTCATCTCAGGCACTCTGGCCTTCATGGTGTCTAGAACTTCATGCTCCCTCAAGCAATGCAGCACAGGATCCACCAGCCTCAAGCTCAAGTGATATGAACACCAGCCATGTGGTGAGGCAGGTCTTGAAGGAAACTCAAGCTCTAGCAACACGATCCACAGTTGGTTGTCCCATAGGCAGTGCCGCTCAGAAGTTGAGGTACAGAGCCAGCTAAAGCAGCCTCATGCTGGATCTTTTACCAGAGAGCAAGAGATGGAGAAGGGTGGGCCTTACTGAGCCATTTATCTCTTTGCCCTCCAACCAAACTGTGACCTTATTAATCCCACATGTGCCGATGAGCCAGGTTGGCACAATAAATCTAACTATCACACCGGAAGGCTGTGAGACAGAGCAGTGGGTGGGCTTCCTGGCCCATGAAAGTAGGCAGAGACCAAGAGACCACATGGCTGAGAAACAGAGGACCAGAGAGACTTGGTTGTTTCTGCAGAGGCTGCTGTGGACCAAAGACTGTATCCTTAATGTTTTGTGATCCTGCCTTGGGGTAACCTGCTAATTTCCCTAATAAGCCCTCATACTTGTGAGTATGGTCTGTGAGTTGAGTGTGCCCATTGCAATAGATTATTGAACCAAGTATAGAAGTAGAGTGCAATAGGACCACTGATTGGTGTGAAAAAGGGGAAAGAAAGATGGAGGGTGGAGGCCTTGGGCGACTGTGGACTTGAATTTTCCTTCTCCCTTCTGAAGCTTGAGGAAGTCAGAGGTGGCTTCCACACCATTTCCTTTCCCTGCAGTTCAAATCCACTAGCCACTGTATGGGAGAAAGATGGGAGAACGCACTGTATGTGTGTTCCTTTGAAGATTTACAGTCATGGAAACCCCTCAGAACAGTGACACTCTGCCTTATGAGAGCAATAGGAGTTGGAATTGACTCAGTGGCTGTGGGTATGTTTTTCTTTGTTAGCCCATTTTACTAAATCTCATTGGATGTGACCCAATTTGGACTTTTCATGTGGTTTTATACCTTTTCACGAGAAAGAAATCACTACTTATTCTGTAAATGCAATTTAAAAAATTAAAGTTGCCAATTTTTCTTTTGTGTTACACATTGTTTGTGTGTACATCTTTTGAAAAGATTCAGTGTAGAAGGTAGAACAAAAATCTCCATTCAGCCAATGCCTCTGCATCAATTCATTAAAATCTGCTTTTCTGCTGGTGTGGTTGGGGTCTCCTCATTTCCTCTCTCCAGGCACTTCATAGGGGCTTAATTTGACAAGAAGCTCGGAGCTGCTCTCAATCTGAATAATTTCAAAATCTTTTATTGGGTGGCTCTTTAGGGAAATGCCAACAATTTTCTAAACTGTCAATGCTGCAATGCAAAACAAGGCTACGTACCTTGTTAATCATGGGAGTATTTTCTTGTCCCCACCAAACAGACCCCAGGGAAGGTTGTGGTGATGGCATGTTTTCACTTGTGATCACTGAACACCCAGCTACAGCTGGTGCCCACCCACAACCTTGCATTGGAATGTCCTCATTTTCTGTGGCTCAGGCATTATAGATGGCTGTACATCTGGTCTGCCCAAATGCAGTCTGATGGGGGGTAGGGTGGTGGGACTGCAGTATGATTTCAACTGCATACGGCTTCTGAGTTTCTATGTATAGCTTTTGCCTTTTAGAACTCATAGTCTATCTTTGTTTCTTGATGTTTTTCTTTAATTTTTGAATCAAAAATTAAAAAACCACCCACCTGTGTGTTTTGATTAAAAGCTGTACACTTATTTTTTTAAAAAAATCAAGACTCACTAGATAATGTGAAAAAAATAGGTAATGTGAGCTGTTAATTATGCTGTCTTGATTTCATTTTCTTTTAGATATGTATGTACTAAATCAAAGCAGTCTGAAAAATGAATTACACATGTTAGAATTTAGAAATTAATGATACTTAGAGAACTCTGCAAGAACCCAAGGAGTATGACCCAAACTGTAATCTGAGGCAAATCTTTGGCATAGATACTTTCTTTTTAAAGTGAGGATGAAAGTAAATAAACCATAGAAAACAGTAACTGTTTACAAGATTGTGAAGAAGCTGGAACCAACTTATTGCTTGTGGGAATGTGAAATAGTACAACAGTTGTGTCAAACAGTTGGGCAGTTCTTCAAAGAGTTGGGCACAGAATCACCTGAGGGTCCAACAATCCCAGCACCACTTATATAGCCAGGAGAAGTACATACACATAAAAGCCAACAATAACCGGCATACCCATGCTAATGGCAACACTTTTATAAATAGTCAAACAGCAAAAATGTCCACCCATCTAAGAAGGGATAAGCAAAAGAGTGTTATCTATGTACAATTAAATCCTACTCAGCTTGCCACAGCCTGAGTGAACCTTGAAAACATGATGCTAGTGAAAGACATCAATAGCAAAAGGACCTATGCGAGGCAAGCAAACCCACAGAAACCAAAGATGATTCTGAGTTCCCAGGGGTGGGAAGAGGGGAGGAAAGGGGAGGAAAGTTTTTTATTGGGATGGGGCACTGAATCTATGTTACTGGAGAGAAACAGCTTCATCAACTGTTTTTCTAGTATTATATAGTTCTGGTCCAACATAATCATTCTTTGCCTAGACTAGTTAAGAGATTTGAAAATGTATCTACTTTTTTGTTCTTTTCCAAAGGCATCTTATTGAAATATCATATAAGATGCTTGAAGATATAACCAAAGGTCAGTAGATAGTATTTTTCAATGGGTGTTTTCTCTTCAAATCATAAGAGTTCATGAGAAAAATGAAAAAGCTTTGGAATCTTACATGTGACTTTAGCTGCCTTTTTAAAGTTTTCTCTTCAGCCTGTATAAATTAGTTTCCATGATTCTATATTTAAAATACATTTATCAAACTCTAGAGGTATCTCCTTCCCAGAACAATGCCTATGAGTCATTGGTGGTGACAGTATTGATCTTTAATTATCCTAGACTCTGAAGCTCTGAAATCCTTTGTAGATCATGCTACTGTCACTTATAAACTTTTGGAAAAGACAAGTTATTAGTTAGCCACAGAGCACTATTGTTATAGCTACAGGTATCTGATTGGCTAACATTATGTGTCAACTTGGCGGGACCATCATACTCAGTGACATTATGTGGTTATCCTCCACTTTATGAGGTGAGTATTTGATCATTTAAAAATGAGCTTCCTCTGGGGGAGGCAGCTTGTACATATGAAGGGGCTCCAAAGACTTCGTGAAAAAAATCCCATTGTTTTCAACTCAGTTTTCCACAAATGTTTGGAGACTGAGTCCTATGGATATTTGGAGAAAGCTCACTCTCTCTTCGGCCTACATCCAACTCATCATCCTCTGACCTCAGTGTTCTTGGGATTGGAGCTAGCAACTTGCACCTTACCTGCTAATTTTTGGGTTCATCAACCCTGCAACCATGTAAGTCAGGAGAAACCTGTATTCTGAAGCCTGACTCACACATTTGGTACTTCATAATTACACTAATCATTCCTGGAAATCAATCTCTTCTCTCTATCTCTATCCATCTATATCCTTCCTTGAGTTTGCTCCTCTAGAGAACCCTAAGCCAGTTGTTACTTAATCAAATTGATGACAATACAAGAAGTCAGATTTTAAGTGAAGATTGTCCTTAATAGTTTCAAGATACTTGCTAGATGTGTAGGTGAAATAGGAAAGAAGTATGTCTTGTTCTCTGAGACATAGAGAAAGAAACTCTCAGGAATTAGCTAATTGGCACCTTATCTGAAAATGATGCTAATGGTTCTTGGTACGTTCATTTAAAATAGCAGTCATATTATGAAAAAAATATAAGCATTTATCTAAGTTAGATTAGCTTTTTTGAAAATGTGAGGTGTCCGCTGACAAAACATACAACTTTCCTCTTGGTCTTTAGTGCTTCTCTTCCTCCTAGCCCCCATATCATGACCCCAATTCTACTTTACAAATCAGGCTAGACCAGGCTAGACACTAGTACAGATAAGAGCAGGAAACACAGGGAATCCAGGACAACTAAACTCCTCAGGACCAATAATGAGAGTAGCAATATGAGGAGGGGAAGGAGAAGGTGGGGGAGGGAGGGGGAATCAATCACAATTATCTACATATAACCCCCTCCATGGAGGAAAGACAACAGAAAAGTGGGTGCCAGGGGACATCGGTTAGTGTAAGACATGAAAAAATTTTAAATACATTATCAAGGATTGATGATGGATGTAGGTTGGGGGAGGGAGGGAATGATGAGGAGCTGATGCTAAGGGCTCAAGTAGAAAATGTTTTGAACGTGACGATAGCAACATCTGTACAAATGTGCTTGACACAATGGAGTATGTATTTGTGATGAGTTGTTTGAGCTCCTAATCAAATGATTTTTAAAAAAGATGTGAGGGATCGAAGTTATTTCGATAGCTTTATTTTCTTTTTAAAGATGTCATAGAATACCAGCTATGAAATATTACTTAGAATTCATCAAACCTGGTCTCTAGTTCTTGAGATGAGATTATAGAGACTATTTCAGGCATCAAGGTGGTGACCAATTTCATAAAAAACTCTTTACAGAAGTAAGTGGCCTAGAACAAAGGCTCATATATTGGCATGTTTCCATCTTGATGTTGTATAAATCTTAAAGCTACATGAGCGATACTATCCTGCTGGTCTTCTGCAAGGGCTACCACAAACCCAAGCAAAAATCCCTGCCAGCAAGTCCGTACTGACTCGGGTGGCTCTGTCGGGCCGGGGAGAACGACCTCTGCTGTTTCTGACATTGTTCTTCTGGGAGAGCAGAAAGCCTCACTTCCCTCCCAAGGTGTGTTGATGGTTTCCAACTCCTGACCTTTTGGCCAGCAGCCCAATGTGTAACCCCACTATGCCTCCAAGATCCTGCCTGCTTATTGGCTCAATCCCTTTGGGAGGTCCTACCTCTTCAGATCTCTGTACATATATGAAGCTTGCTAGTTGTTTGGGCCAGCTACTGTTGAATTAAAAAAAAAAAACAACCTGCACACGTTCAGTGGTACACAGCAGTCAACACTTATTTCACTCTGGAGTGTGTGGATGGGATGTGGTGGTTTTGCTTAAATCCCAATCAGCGGGTGGCCTGGGTCAGCTTTCTTCCCATGTAGTCACTCTAGAAGCCACTCCGAAGGCCCAGCAGCTCTCCAGGGGCTCTCTTGTAGGGGTGGGAGGAGCACAAGGGGGTCAGCACAGCCACCCCAGCTCATTTCCAATTTCTGCTGATGGTGTGTTTTCTAGCATGCTGCTTGCCCAAGCTTTCCAACAAGTGTGTGCACGTTCATTTAGCATTCATCCTGTGCATTAGTTACCTCAGTTGCTGAGGGTCACGTCACCTCGACGGACTTGTAGCACATAGTAAGTCAACCTAAGAACTCCCCTGTTTCTCTGAATCCTGAGAGGGGGATGGGGTTTTTCCTTCCTTCTTTCCTTTCTTTTTTTTTTTTTTTGTTCTTTTCCTTAGAATACACTCCTAGTCTCCTCTTTGTTCCCAACATACTCAGATTAGGGTCATTTTCTTTTCGAATCACCAACATGCCCGACTCTTTCAGAGTTCAGCGACTTCATTTCCCAAACTCCTTGTGCTATCTGCAGGAGCTCTTACTCCAGATTTTCATTGGATTCACCTGTTCATTTTATTCAGGTTTCTGATCAAGACAAAGTTATTTTGGAGTGTCTGGGTAGAGGGGTGGAGAAGGTGGCACAAAGTTTTAAAAATAGTCAATATTCTCCTTTTACCACTACTGTTATTCTCTGGTTCTGCTGTTTGTGTGTTAACAACATTTATTGTTATCCTATATCTCTAGTCACAATTGGAGAACAGTAAATGTTGCTCTCAAACACAGAAAGAAGCAAGAAAGAGGAGAAAGAATAGCAGGACTGCCTATAGAAGGATATCACTATTTTTAAAACTTTGTTTGAGAAAAAGAGGAAAGCTCTTATGATGTACCATGTGGTACCTCAGTTGGTATAACTAATGTGGGAGGAGAACAGCAGCAAAGGGAAGTGAGTTACCACCCATCGATGTGGCCCTTCTAGCCATAATTTTTGTGTGTGGCATCACTGCCCTGGTGGGAGTAGGAAGCCCAGCCTTGGCCCTGGAGAGCTCCTGCTGGATTTGAATCATCAACCCTGTGGGCTGCAGTCCTGCACACAACCATTACACCACCAGGGCTCAGCCATAGCCATAATTCTTTATGTGGTATTCTGTAATTCTGGACTCTATATGCCTCTAGTTACAGTCCCATCTTGAGGACATTCTCTATTACACTAACAGATACTATTAGAGTAGGATTAATACCCAACCTCAGTAGAGAGTGTGAACCAAGCACACTCTCTGTTTCCTTGGGGGCATCTTTGAGACTCCACCTTAGAGGATGTGAACCCAGGCATACATGTGGCTTCCTAGGGGGAATTTTTGACTCTACCTGAGTAGAAGATATGATGTCAGACTCTCATTTGTTTCTCTTGGATAGAATATAGATATTGGTTACATCTGTTGCACAAGATCTAGTTAGTATATTGAAAAGCAAGGATGTTACTTTGAGGACAAAGGTGAGCCTGACACAAATCACACTTTTTTCACTCACCTCATATGCTTGTGAAAGTTGGGCATCGCATAAAGAAAACTGAAGAACAAGTGATGCATTTGAATTGTGCATGAGAAGAATATTGAAAGTACCACAAGCTGCCAAAAGGCAACAGGAGACCTTTCTTGAAAAAAGTATGGCTAGAAAACTCTGTAGAGGCAAGGACAGTGAGATTTTATCTCATGTACTTTGGATATGTTGTTAGGAGAGAGCAGTTTCTGGAGTAGGACGTCATATTTGGTAGAGTAGGTGGCAACAAAAAAAGATGTCAAGGAGATGGCTGGACAGTGGCTGCTAAAAACTCAAGCAGAGACACACACTTATGAGAAGGGCACAGGACCCGGCAGTGTTTCCTGTTGTTTTGCATCAAGTCTTTGTGAGATGAAGCCTAACATGACAGCCACTGTACATTTATGACACATATCACCTTACTTGGAAAGCCATATCTCTATTTTCTTGATGGAGCTTTGATAAAAGCAAGAAAACTTTTGAACATTTTTGGCTTCTATCTGTGAACCCTGCGTTTGGCTTGCTCCTGCCCAAGTTTCAGATTTGGTATTGAACAGCACCCTCTACCACCAACAGGTGATGGTTCTTCAAAATTTCACGAGATTCTGTGGGCCATTGTATCAATTTACAGAACCCAAGCAAGTCAGAGAATGTACTCAACTGAGGCATGGGAGAAAAATGGAACAAAGCAGCATCTTGGACAAGTTGAACATTTGGGACATCTTTAATCTCTAATGCCTTTGGACTAGACTGGTATTAATTCTTCTACGGGAAACTATTTCCACAGGAAGAGCATGCTTAGCATATCTTAAGCCAAAAGAATTGAGGAAAAAAAATTAAACCTTGAATTATAATATTAAAAGATTCTATGTAAAAACAAATAAAAATTGAGCTGCTCTATGACTCAGAAACCCCACTGTTATACCCCGAAGAAAAAGAAAGAGACCTCGACCAACACCTGCTCTCCAATGCTCATGGCCATGCAGTTAGCAATCATGAAAAATTGTAAATAGCCTAAATTTTCATCAATAGACAAATGGATTTTTTTGGCATCACTGCCCCCTACTGGTAGTAGGAGGCCCAGTCTTGCTCCTGGAGAGCTGCTGCTGGATTTGAACCGCCAACTCTTGTGTCCTGCACACAAACACTATGCCACCGGGGCTCAGTTCCAGACAAGTGGACTTTGAAACTCTGATATATACTGACAATTAAATACTACTACCCATCTCTAAAAATTAGAGATGAAACACCTCATCTTGTGGAAAGAGCTGGAGAGTATTATGCTGAGTGAAGTTAGCCAAGCACAAAAGATCAAGTACACCATGAATCCACAGAGGTAAATTCATAAGGGAAAAGTCACACAGCACACAATTCCCAGGCTTAGAACCAGATACTCTGGCATGCACCAGATCAAACCCAATGACTCATACATCATCAAAACCAGATGCGGATAGCCCTTTGGTTGAAAGGCATGCTCCCTGTCCTCTCATATTCCTTTAAGATCCACAGTGAATGGGGGAAGAAAAGCAACAGCAATGGGAAGGGAGGACGCTAATCCATCCAAGGAGAGGGTATTGTTTATATCTCCACAGGAAAGGGAAAGTGAGTGGAGGCATCCGTGTACCAGTCTTGGAGGGTGATGTTCCTGCTTATTCCCAGAGATGACTACAGGGCTGACCTCAGCTGAAGATGTGATGGCCTCTCCCTAGATGACAGCACTGCCGAGGACAGACCTGAAGATACAGTTTGGGGAGAGCAGCTGGTCTGACCCATCCACAAAGAATCAACCTCAGAGGGGAGCACCACAGACCAGTGATGGGAATGAAGCCACGAGTCCCCAAGGAATCCTGGTTGCTAGACTTCTTACTTCAGAGGCAGCAGCACTTGGCACCCCATCTGAAGTGGTTAGGGGTTACTCACAAAGGGACCACAATGAAAGCCTAAAGGTGTAATGGGGTGCATCAGACTGGCCAATCAATCCCTGGCTGCAGGGACTCTTAGGGTGCGTGCCTCTCAGACAGGAATGCTGAAGACTACAAGGGGGTATGTATTGTGAGGTAAGTGGGACCTGAAATGTGGGGACTGTGCTGATGGTTTGTAGCTTGTCCTTCCCTCTGTTTAACAGAAAGATATTAATCCTGCTTAATATCAGGATCCCTACTAAACTCATCACTTTCTGTATGCTTCTTTTTTTTGGAGGAGGTGCTTATCTATACAAGAGGCATGATAGGCAATCTTATGAAGACAGCCCCTGGACCTAGGGGGCATGGGAGGGTAGGAAGTGGGGGGAGGTGAGTGGTGAGCCAATAATGATAAATACAGGGGAATAGTAAGGTTCTAAAATTGATGGCGAGGAGGGTCTAGCTTGGGAGGGTGTAGATTTTCTGGGCATGTTTGATCAATTGAATTGTATTTGAAGAGTTACAGAGAAGATATTGATGGATAAATTTGATAGTAGGGCAGGAGGTAAAAAAAGAGAAAAATGAAAGAAAGGAAAAAAGTATATATGTGTAATATATAAATTTATTTGAATTTGCTTATATATGCATATATATGCAAATGAAACAAGGAGGTAGATGGACTTTGGGCTTCTACTTTACTTACTTCAGTACAAGAATGGTTTGTTCTAATCATGTGGCATTGTATGATACTCACCTTCCTGACATAATTGCTGAAGACAAAATGGGTGTATAAACAAACGTGGTGAAGAAAACTGATGGCACCCTGCGATTAGAGATATAGCATCTGGGGTCTTAAGTTAAACAAGTGGCTGTCTAGCAGGGAAGCAATAAATTCCATGTGGAAGAAGCACACCAGCCTGTGTGATCATGAGGTGTTGACAGAAAAAGGTATCAGAAGTTCAAAAACAAATCTATGTGAAGGGATGTGGATGTAGTAGGGATCCACAATCCACCCGTAAGATAATTGGACAGTCCCTCTCAGAAGTGCCACGTGGGAGGGATGATAAATCAGTGTCCAGAATAACACTGATGAACCACAAAAATATCCTCCAGTTCTTTAATATTTCTTCCCCCTACTATTATGATTTTGTTTTACCTCATTAACATGTTAGATTTACATATGTATATTTGTATATATAAGATAGTTCAGTACATCAAAGGCAAGATAGATAACCCATTCAGAAACAGTAACAGGAATAATGGTTCCCTGAGGGTACGGCAAGAAAGGGTAGGGAGGGGGGGTAGGGAGCAGATAGCATGAATGACTGTATAATTCTACTAGATGGGATTGAACAATGCAATTGTATGTGAATGGCTGTATTGGATATGTAATATATGGCAATAATAATAATAATAATAATAATAATAGTTCCTGGAGAGTAAGGTGGGAGCAAGTCGGGATGAAGGGAAACTGATATCAAGGAGTTTAAGAAGAAAGAAAATGTTGTAAAGCTGTAAGAATTCCCAATAAGAGAATTAGAATAAATAAATAAGTAATGATAATAATAATAAAATAAGCCCTGGTGTTATTTCATCCTGTGCTGTTGTATACAACAATGGCAGTGGTTTACTACCATTTTCTGTTTCTCTCAACCCATGGAAGTTTTGATGGATATAGACATAAGACTCCTGAGACCCCCAAACTATCATTATGGTTGTAAACGGAAGGCCAACAAAGATGGTCACCTTAAAGTGGATAATGAGGAACATGAGCACCAGATATTTTTAAGAACAGTGAGTTTAGATGCTGGTGCAAAGGATGAACTACACATTGTTGAAGCAGAGGCAATGAATTATGAAGGCAGCCCAATTAAAGTAACATTGGCAATTTTGCACATGTCTGTACAACCAATGGTCTCTCTTGGGGGCTTTGAAATAACACCACCAGTGGTCTTTTGGTTGAAGGGTGGCTCAGGGCCTGTACATATTTGCGGACAGCCTTTAGAAGCTGTAGATGCAGAGTCAGATGATGAAGGGGAGGAGGATGTGAAACTTTTCAGCATATTGGGAAAGTGGTAGCAAGGTTCCACAGAAAAAGTAAAACTTGCTGCTGATAAATAAGATGATGATGATGACAACGATGGTGATGATGAAATGAAAGGAAAGCTCCAGAGAAGAAATCTGTATGAGATACTCTGGACAACAATGCACAAAAGTTGAACCAGACTGGAAAAGACTGAAAGCCATCAACACTAATATCCAAGGGTCGAGAATCCTTTAGAAACCAGAAAAATCATCCCAAACACCGAAAGGTCCTAGTTCTGCAAAAGATATTAAAGCAAAAATGCAAACAAGTATAGAAAAGGGTGGTTCTCTTCCTAAACAGGATGATTGACCAGGAGACTATTCAAGATCTCTGGCAGTGGAGGAAGTCTCTTTAAGAAAATAGTCTACACAGTTTGTTGAAATTTTCCATCTTATTTAATTTCTGAACAGTTGCTATCTGGCTGTCCTGTTTTATTTTGTTTTCTTTCTTTTTTTGGGGGGGGGATCACTGCCCTCTGGTGGTCGTGGGAGCTACCCAGTGCTGCTCCTGAGAGCTGCTGCTGTATTTGAACCACCAAGCTGGCGGGCCACAGTCCTGCACTCAACCACTTACACCACCAGGGCTCAGCCCCTATTTCTTTTCTTTCTAACCGCTTTATTGAGATACAGCCCATCAATTTTACCTTTCATAAGAATGCAGTTTGGTGGTTTCTGGTGTATTCACAGAGTTGTGCAACTGCCAGCCCTAATTTTAGACCACATTCCCTTCTTCACATAAAACAGCTTACCTATTAGCGGTGAACCTATGAGGTAACTCTATCTATTTCCTATGCTGACAACCACTAATCTATCTACTTTATGTCTCAATGGATTTAACTATTATAGATATTTCTTATAAAAGGCATATAGTCTGTGTTCTTTTGTATCTGGCTTCTTTTCCCTCATGTAGCACAGTATTTTCAAGGTTCACTCAAATTTCACATGTATTAGTCCCTTTTCCCTTTTTATTACTGAATAGCGTTCTAGGACCTCTGGAAGCTCAGTAGTTAGCACTAGACTGCTAACTGAAGAAGAAAGGTGTGGCAGTTTGCCTTCATAAAGATCTGCAGCCTTGGAACCCCCTCCACGTCTACAATTCTATTCTCTCCTATCGACTCTTCATGACATAGAATTGGCTCAATGGTTGTAAAATACAGAGTGAGAACTTTTTGTACCATGTCTGCTTAAGGTGGTCCAGGATCCTTTGTCAAGAATGTGTTGTCTAAGATACTTGTTTAGTTTGTAAAAATGGAACTCCACCCGTGCTTGGTCTAAGTATGTATGGAATGTTATGATAGGATAGAGTAGTAGCAGTGGTCAGACAAATGGTGGGGAGACAAAAATATCCATGTAAAATAAAACCCAGTATTAAAAAAAAGATTCTATGGGCAAAGTATTGAACAATGTAAGAGGAATCAAAAGATGAAAGGGATTCATAGTCACTGTATCAAAAATAACTAGTTTAGACTTATTCTTTTTAAGCAGTAGCATATGAACAAAAATTGATGATGCTAGAGGAAGAAGTCCAAGCTGAAGGGTTTTAATATGTGAATAAAGTATTAGAACCATTCACTTAGCTATGCCAAGAAATCTGGAAGACAGCTACCTAGCCAACTCACTGGAAGACATCAATATCGGTACACATTTCAACGGTGACCCAAGTTATCAAACAATAGCATTACTATTACATGTAAGTAAAATTTTACTAAAGACCATTCAACATGGTTGAAGCCTTACATTGGCACAGCACTGCCGGAAATTCAGACTGGATTCAGAAGAGGACCAGAAATAAGGGATATCATTGGTGATGTTAGTTGGGTTTCAGTGCTCAAGTCAGAGAATACCTGAAAAAGATTCTACTTGTATTTTATTGACTATGCAAAGGCATTTGATTGTATGGATCATGGTAAACATGATAGCATTGTGAAGAAAGGGAATTCGAGAATATGACCTGTGTTCATGTAGAGCCTGAACCTGGACCAAGAGGTCGTCATTTGAACAAAAGAAGGGGATGTCACATCATTCAAAAATCAAGAAAGGGTGTGTCAGGGTTTTGTCTTCCCACCCAACTTATTCAATCTGTATACCGAAGAAATAATCAAAGAACCTGAACTATATGAGGACAATAGAACATCAGAATTGGAGGACGGCTAATTAACAAACTGCTATCAGTAGATGGCACAACCTTGCTGAAAGTGAGGAAAACGTGAAGCACTTACTGCTGAAGATCCAGGACTTCAGTTTTCAGTCTGGATGACAACTCCAGGTAAAGAAAACCCAAATCCTCATAACTGGCCCAATGGGTAGCATTATGATATATGGAGAAAAGATGGAAATTGTTAAGGATTTCATCCTTAATCAATGCTCTTGGAAACAGCACTCAAGAACTTAGATGACTCTTGGCATCTGTTAAGTCTTATGCATAAGATCTCTTTGAAGAGCAAGGATATTCCCAGAGAAGGACTTCGTGCTTGGAATAGCAAGACATCAACCGAAAAGAGGGAAACACGCAATAAGAGAGATTGACTTAGTGACTCTAATGCTGGCCTCCAACATAGCAACAATTGGGAGGCAAGATGAGGTGATGTTTCCTTCTGTTGGACCTTGTTGAGCCACTAGGTGTGGGCTCTATGATACCCAATGACAACCAATTGTTGACTGCCTGCTCTTCCCACCAGAACGTCTGCTCTTAGCCTTTGTTGAATTCATTGCCACAGCCTCAGCACCTGGAATTGTGGCTGTCATGTAGGAGCTAGTTAACATTTATGAAACGAATAAATGCCTTACCTAAGAGAGAGATGCTCATCCTAGATCTCTAATTAAAAATGAAGCTGCTAGAATCCCAAATGATTTCTGATGATTTTTTTCAAGATTTTTCAAAGGACTGATGACTGCAATATATTTAGTTTTTCTGTAAACATATTCTGTGTCCCAAGAATTATATCCTACCCAGAGGAAAATTATTAGAGGCATCAGGGAGTTCTTATATGTTCATAACTATATTTGTTTGCTGCTATGGTTGACTTCTGCTTGTTCTTCCATTGTGACAAATAGTAACATCCTCAAGAATGCTCTAAAGTCCTTAGTTTGGAAGGTCACACTGAAGATGGAGTTGCTGTCGCGCAGAGGGAGAGGTTTCCGGTGTATTGGAGCTGAAATTTTGAGCACCTGCTTTGCCAAAGGCTATAAATGGTAGTGACAGACTAAAAATCCATCCATCATGTCTCTACATAGATTAAACCTCTATGGAATGCTTTCAATTACCAAGGATGCAAATAATCTTGCCCTTGGGCAGAATGACTTGGATTGTGGATTGCCATCCACCTCTCTCAGGCCAGTCCTGGAAGGGGCAGCCTTTCATGGACTTGCTGAGATGTGTTCTTGAGGGAGGTTACCATAATGGGGATGGTATAGAAGGGTGAATAGTGGTGAGTCATACTCTATCAGTCGTATCTTGCCCTGAGTGCCTTGGTCTGAAGGCCACAGACTAATCTTGTAAACCCTTTCATCTAATGATATATGTGTCCCAATCTCCCAGTCATGGTCCGCTCCTGCTTCTGTATTCCCAACTGTCATTGTGACATATTGATCTGCCACCAGTTATGTTTTTGTGATAGTTTCCTTTATCTTGCTTCCCGATTATAAATCCTTGGATTCATGCTAAGGGCTTTCCTCTTCCAGATGATGTGTCTGTGTCTTGTTGTTGTCTTTGTATCTTTTAAGACTTAATAAATGTTCTTGTTAAATTATATTTGAGATGGGGGAGTGTCTTGTACCCTAAAACACCTGATAAATGCCAAAGACAGCAGTTCTAAAATGGAAAGTTAAGCAGCAAAGCCCAGAACATGAGGTAAAAGGGTTCATTGAGATCAAAATGACAGACGTGGGCAGAAAAGTTACAGCCAGATCTATGAAGTTCTTTAGTTCACCTCCTCTTTCCTCAGCTTCCAGAATCCACTCTGGGGGACAGAGAATTTGCTGTGTTTATGAATATAAAGGGCAAACATACACCCATTTGGTAGGCTATTAAAAGAACCACATTAAATTATAGAAAGTGAAGAGGTGCATCATTTGGATGAACTCCCTGTTATGGAGTTCACTTGTTTCCCAAGTTTATATGTTTTCCTTTATCTGTAAACATAGTGCTATTCCTCTGCTAACAATAGGGCTACCCTCTTTCTTGCATTGTCTCTCTGGGCAGAAGGGTCAGGCAGTAGCCATAAAATACTGTGACTCTGAATAGCCTTCCAAAATAGTGATCCTTGACCATGGCTTCATCAACATTTTGTCTGGTGTACTCCTGAGATCATCTGTTCCAGGCAGTAATCTAATAGTTTAATACTTACATAATGCTTATATCCATAGTACACAAGAACAAGGGTTATTACACATATACACAACACACACAGAGTTTTTTCTCCTAATTATTCTAGGTAGAAATTTTAGAGAGGACACATAGTGGTATGTGCAGTTAAAGTGAAAATTTCAAAGTTGTGCAAAATTATGCAGACTATGATTTTTATTGTATCCTCTTTTGTCCAGTTTTGTAGAAACTTCTATTCTTTGGAAGAAGTTACACCTACTAATAAGTGGGCTTAAATGTCCTTGCTTGTTCTTTGGCACTGATCAAATATTTAGCAACTTAAATTTGTCATTTAGGTGCACATAGTTTCTCATGGCTTTAACTCAACAGAAATAACCACACATTCTTCTCTTTCTTTCCTTTGAACCTTTTCATTATGAATTAGGTGAAGATTTACAGAGCAACCATAGCTTTGCTTACATTCAACAATGAACACACATGTTGATTCAGCTCTTCCATTACAATCTCTTCGATGTACCATCATTTACCCCATCATTTACTGCACTTCCTCCATGTGTTCCGATTTCCCTTCCTCCTGTCCCAACCTTTTGAGTTTTGCCTTTAGTAGATGTTACTGAATTCTGATCTGAAATGGTTGGCTTTTCATACATTGGGATGATTTCAGTGATAGACACGGAGAGTGAGTCAGGGCCATAATCTTGAGGGTACTTCCCATTTCTGTCCAACTTTGTTATGATTTTGAGTTTTGTTCCACATTTTTCTTTCATGCTGTCTGGGATCTTTTCAGGCAATCCTTCTCAGGGCAGTCTGTAGTGGTTATCAGCACCATTGAGTTCTTCTGGTCTCAGGCTGTGGGGACTAAAGTTTGTGTGGCCCATGAGTCCACTGGACTAATTGTTTCCACTCTTCTTCAATACAGACAAGTCACTACTCACCAAAGTAGATTGTAGAGCATTGTCTTTGTGAATGATGTTATACCAATTGAACTGGGTGTCCCTCAAGACTATGGTCCTGTTCTCCCAGGCTCAGAAACACATTCTCTTAGGGTGCTTGTTTATGTCTAAGGTATTTTCATAACTTTTCCTGTTGTATGCTTTACCACATTCATGGATATGTATTCAGCAGAGGTAAATTTATATACAAATAACCTCTGTCAAAGCTCTCTCTCTATATATATACACACACACACATATATATTTGTATATATACTCCCACTCTCTCCCACACCTGCTTCAGCTTGAGCACTCATGAAGTTATCCATTTATAGGTCATCACTATTGCTAGACTGTATATATAACAGATAATAGTATTTGCCTCTGTTGCATTTAATTCTTGCAAACTTTCCAGCATCTTCCCCTATGTCCATATTTCCCCCAATCTCTCTTTAACCTAGTTAGCACTGAACCTACACAGTATCCCAAGACTTAGGCTCCCTCTCACACCTAGTAGCCATCAAATGATGGATTTTTTTCAATGATTTTATTGGGGGCTCTTACAACTCTTAAAACATTCAATACCTCATTTGTATCAAGTATATTTGTACACATGTTGCCATATTCATTTCCAAATGTTTTCAACTTGAGCCGTTGGTATAAGCTCCTCTTTCCTCCTCCTCCTTTTTTTTAAATGAACCATTTTATTGGGGGCTCATACAACTCCCATCACAATCCATACATACATACATCAATTGCATGCAGGCCACATTTGCACACTTGTTGTCATCATCACTCTCAAAACATCCTCCCTCCACTTAGGCTCCCCATATCAGCTCCTCATATTTCCCTTCCCTCCCCCACCCCATGAACCCTTAATAATCTACAAATTGTTATTACTTTTTCATATTGTACACTGTCCAATGTGTTCCTTTACTCACTTCCTTGTTGTTTGTGGCCCAGAGAGGAGGTTACATATAGATCCCTGAAATTGGTTCCCCCTTTCTTTTCCACCATCCTTCCACCCTCCCAGTACAAAGGATGGATCTTCTAGTGTGAAAATCTTTTCTTGACTTTTTAAAATAGTGGTTTCAGATACTATTTGTTCTTTTGTGATCAGCTAACTTCACTCAGCATAATGTCCTCTTTACGATATTTTACTGATTCACTATTATTCTTTAGTCTTCCATTATGTTTCTGTACCAAAGTCTGTTTATCCACTCTTCCAACGATGGGCATTTAGGTTGTTTCCATCATGTTGTTGCTATAAACAGTGCTGTGAGGAACAGGTATGACCATGTATCCATTTGTATTGTGGTACTTATTTCTCTAAGATATGTACCAAGTAGACAGGGTGCTGAATCATATGGTATTTCTAGTCTCAACTTTTTGAGGATGAGCCAAGTGGTTGTACGATTTGATGTCTTGTATTTCTCTTGTTGAACTTTTCTATCCATCTTAGATTAGTCCTTTGTTGGCTATGTCACTACCCAATTCCTCCACCCCCATCCCACCCCAGTCTATGGGTTCTCTTTTTACTCTATTGATAAAATATTTTGATGCATGCAAGTGTCTAATTTTTAGGAGCCTCCAGCTATCTATTTTATTTTCTGCCTTTTGTGTGCTTTTGGTTATGTTTGATGGTGAATTTATGAGGACTCAAGTTTGTCCCTATTTTTTCATTGATGATTTTTATTGTTTTAGGTTTTGAATTTAGGTCATTGATACATCTTGGGTTCATTTCTGAAAATGATGTGACATATGGGTCCTATTTCATTCTTCTGCAAATGTATACCTGATTTTGCCAGCACCATCTGTTAAAAAAACTTCTTACTTAAAGCATTTTGGTCAAAGAATAGCTATCCATGGGTGGATGGAGCTACTTCTGGGGTCTGAATTCTGTTCCATAGGTCTGAGTATGTATTCTTGTACCATGACCAGGCCGTGCTAACTATCATGCCTGCATAGTAATTTTGAGATCATGAAGTAAGAGGGCTTTTACTTTCTTCTTCTTCTTTAATGGTACTTTGCTTATCCAGAGAACAGACATCTTTTTAGATATAATAATTGAGTTCAAGAGCACAGGAAGTTCTTAAAGAACAGAAGATAAAAATAAAGGTCAGAAGAGTAAGTGGCTACTGAATCATTTATTGCTCTGAGGGGGTTTGCGGATTCTGTCCTTATAATCAAGAAATGCAGATTCGAGTGGCTCTGGAGATAGGGGCAAGAGCTGATGGTGAGGGAAAGGTGAAATAGGAGGAATGAGACCCACCTCTAAGATCAGGGTCATTGAAGATCTGCACTCTCAGGGAAGGGGAGACTAGAGCAGGGGTGGAGGATATCAGCCTCTGCGCAAAGAGAGATGAAAATACAAAATATGTGTCAGGACATAATAGGGAGCAATCTCCCATGAGCCAGAGTCATCGGACACAACAAACCTCAGAGGCAGAAGTTACAGGATTTTGAATAATAAAATTATTCTATCACCCAAACAAAAAACCAACTAGAGCCAAACTCACTGTTGCTGAGTTGAGTCTGCCTCTTGGCCCCTGTAGGACTGAGTAGAAGTGCCCCGTATCAGGTTTCCAAGGTCTCTGATTTTCACGGAAACAAGCTGCTACGTCTTTCATCTGCCGAGCTGCTGGTGGGTTGAAACTGCGCTCCTGTTCGTGAGCCATGGGGTGCTTTAACCCTTGTATCACCAGAACGCCATCATCAGAAATGCAGAAAAATAAAAGGCATATTATTATACTTCCGAAGGATGTAGTTGGAAGCTTGAAAAAAAGTCAAGATACTGTCATATTGTAGTAGATTTTTACAACCTATTTTCCTCAGGGTTTCTTGAGAATCCTTTTATCATCCAAAGGGTCAGTATCCTGAGGAGATGGATTGGTTCATCACTTTAGCCTCATCTAACCAAGAGGAAGGAGATAGAAAGTTTATGCAAATGCTCACCTTTTTGCCTGGAGTGGCTCTACCCATTAGACTACAGGGTTGGATTAGTGCCTGGCATGTGACTGATGGATGAGAGCATATCTGCGTTGGAGAGGGCCATGAGGCAGTTGAGGGTGAGTTATCTTTCTGTGGTATTCTGTACCACTGCATATGAACCACAGAGAAGCCCCCAGGAGTCTGTTTTCTCATGGAGAGCCACTAACATCAGAGAACATGCTTAGGAAAATAAGTGACTCCACTGAATTGTTTAATTTTAAAGACTTTGCGCTTTCTGTTTATATGATAATCATATTCATTAAAAACGCGTTCACAGTATATTTCAATAATGGAGTTCCTAACATGATTATGTGATGATTAAACATGAAATTGTCTGTAAGGCTTCACTTTTAGAATTCCTCCCGACTGCTCAGTTCGAAAAACCATAATAGATGTTTGCCATCTGGGGCAACATGTGAAAACGCTGCATGCGAACATCATAAAACATTTGCTGCTGCATGTTCTTTCCCCACCCAAGGCTTTCGTGGCCCCACCACCTTGTCACTGACCTCCGATCTTAGTTCCCCAGACGAGGAAAGGGGTCATTCTCTTGACATAGGCACCAGTGTTTTGAATGGAGGCTTAGGGCAGCTCCATCATCCCTTAGAACACAGAAGGACCCCGCTTCTTCAGCTCAGGTCTTTCGGTCTCTCTGGACAACGCCGCTGGACAAGATCTAAGAACATCCCTTCTTGATCGCCTGCACAGCCTCCGTCTGGCCCCGGAAACAGGCATGTTTCCTTTGCTCTGTCCAACCCTGGGAATGCAAGTTGCCTTCAGGAGTCCAGGATCGGCCCTGCCCACTGGTTTTCCTACAGCCGACTTTGCGAACAAATGGTTTGCTCTCTGGATTTTTCAAGTGGGAGCCAGTCTGTATGTCTCCATCGCTGGAGACCAAAAACCAATCCCCAACCTCTGCAGAGTTGTCTTCTTAAAGGGAAGGGGAGACCCTTTCCAGCTTACTGCCATGGGGAGAGGGCTTGGGTTTCTTGATATAGGATCACTCTCTCCCAAATGCCCTAATTTTTGACTTTGGTTTCATATCTCTTGTTTTTTTCAATTAAAGTTTTAAATTTGGCATCATTGCAGTTTCACTTGCAATTGTGAGAGACAATACAGAGAGACCCATTGCAGCTTTTACTCAAGTGACAAAAGGGGGTATCGTCTTGCTAAACCATCACTAGGTCTCCTACAGAAACTGGGACACAGGCGTTGTTGGCATCCTGAATCAGTAGGTTGCCACCACCAGGAGGGCCGTTGTTTCGAGAGCAAAGGCTTAATCCAGGCGATCAGACACAGGAAGCAAAGCTAAAAGAGTCGTCACTTGTTGTGTCATTCTTTGGCCGGTCTGTGTCCTCCAAGGCTCAGTCTTCTTTTTGTGTTGTACGCGGTGCCCAGGATATTTAATTGTGCTTATTGGGAGGAATAGGAACACACGTCTCTACTCCATCTTCCTGGCAGTACAATTCTACGTCAGTATTTTTTATCACCTCGTTTGCAAGTTCTCACCATAGCTGCCTTGAAATGCGACATCTATTGTCTTGGTGACTCTGCCGAAATTTTCTAGAAGCATCTAGATAGAAACATTTGAAGAAGAAAGGGTTACAAAATACCTTCCCAACAGCCCTGACAGTAACCACCCAGACACATTTCCCAAATCATACATTTTTTAATTTTTGGCCTTAGGGAGAGTACTTTGGAAGTAGAAGTTGTAGAAGAATCATTAAAGTAAGAGGTGATCTAGTTTCACTATTGCCAAGGCGAGTTTGTTATTCATTCTCCCTCACCGCTTACACTAGAGGGCTGCTTATTTTCTATAGTTTGGCTGCTCCCAGAGGACTAGATGAGCCGTGGTGGTCTGGGATCAGGCATGGAGCTTCAAAAGATGGCTGTTGAATTCTTAGGAATTCTGCAAGATGGTGGTTAAATTTGGTATCAAAATTTATATAAAGTTTAAATAAATTGCATTAAGAACATATTTAACAAGTATTCCAAACTCACCATTTTCTAATGATTTTACTTCATTTTCCTATTGCCAATAGGAGTCTTGGGTTGTGATCTGAAGGAGGAGCAGTTCAAAACCACCAGTAGTTCCATGGGAAAAAGACGGAGCTTTCTATTCCCATAAGAATCACAGTCTCCAGTGTAAGACCTGAAAAAAAATATAAAGTATCAAGGGTTTGTGAGCAAGGGAGGGTGGAAGAGGGAGGGGAAAAATGAGGAGCTGATGCCAAGGGCTCAAGAAAGAAATGATGATTCTCTCAAGAAGAGAGAATGATGATGACAGCAAAAGTACTTGACACAAGGGTGTATGTATGGATTGTGATAAGAGTTGTATGAATCCCCGATAAAATAACTAAAATTACAGTCTCTATTGCATGATACGTGAATTATATGCCAATAAAACTGCTGGAAAAAATTACAATCTCAGAAACCCACAGGGGGCAGTTCTACTCTGTTCTCTAGGGCCACCAGGCGTCCCCATTGACTTGAGGGCACCTGGTTCCTGTTTAATACCTATGTCCTTGAGATGACCCACAAGTATCATGTTCTAGAGGTTATCTATATGTGCCAATATGGTAGAAATGCTAAATATAATGACGTCCCGCTGTGCCTCTGTCTTCAATGAAATCACATTGGTAGATGGTGGAAATGGAAATTAGAACCTGGAAAATGTTCCAAATCCAGTTTCCCCCTCCAGAGAGCCTGCTGTCAAACATTTGTTAGCATGCACTCAGTGCAAGGGCTATTTCCATATTCTTGTTGCCCCTGAAGGGAATTTTCTTTATTCTCCGTAATTTGCCCTATTTGGGGGCCTTAGAATATCTAGACCTCAATGATTTGCATTTTACATAATGCAACAGCAAGATAAAACAAGTATCTCTTCACAACCCACAGTGGGAAACAGATATGTTTCCCATTATTCTGTTTTAAGAAGCAGTCTTGAGGATGTTGCTGATATCGTGTTCAGATTAGCTATGTGAGAAGGGGTGGGGGAAGGGAAGACAAATGACTTGTTTTTTCAATACAGCTGCTTGGCTCTTGTCTCTAATTACACTCCTGCTGGACTGATAAGGGAACTGGTTTCTGACAGCTGTGAGGAGCAGCCACCCTGAGAAGCCTGAATATTTCTATTTGGGTATCAAGGATGCTTTGGCACTGAGAAGTATGGACTTGAATTATTCTTGATTATTGTGATTGTCTATGTTCCTAATATATTTGGAGTCTTAATTTTCTTAAGATGACATGACCTCTATTCAGAAATATAGCAACTGAATTTACTGAACTCTTGGATGTTAGAATATGGATGTATTTTTCCAGCTTTTGAACATCTTTGTTCATCTTTTTTATTTTGTCTTTAAAAATATTATGTCTGCTGGAAAGTATAGTAGCTATGATTCTTCTGATGTCTTCTCCTTTTCAAAGTACTCCCAGGTTCTTTTAATATGCCAATAATGTGAATCTGAATCAAGGAAATATGAGAGACCATGTATATTTTAATATAGTTTTTTTAAAAAGGTAGCATAATATGATTTGATTTTTTATTCCTGTCACCCTTATCTCTTAAACTAAATGGACAAATGCAAAAGCAAAAGGCATTATAGAAAAATCAATGTATTTATTGTATTTATCAAAGTTTTAAGGGAGTATTATGTGAAGAAAAAGTACAATTGATGCTCTTTAATGAGCTTCAGGATTGAAATATTTATGAAAATGAAACTACCTGGTGATTGAGTTTATTAAAGTGATTTCAACTTATATTCTACCAAGTTGCTTAAAGTCTCTGCCTTCTGTATGTATCGTCACAAGAGATGGATTGTGGAACCAGACTTCAATCTGGTGTGCCAAGATGTGAATGCAACATACCAGCATAAAACAGGGAACCAATAGCGAGAGGTCTGCGAAGCCAGTCCCAATCCCAACCACATGTACACCATGCCTTTCCCCTCCCAGAAGAATTTACTTTAGAGGACAGCACTGAAGCTATGACTCAGGGAGAGGGGCATGTCGGATCTGAGCACACAGAGCAAAGGAAGAGGGAAGGAGAGTGGAGCACATCTGGCCCACCAAACTCCCAAGGCCACATTCTTGCTCAGAGTAGCCAATGCACAGAGAGGGCCATAGGGCCGGCCCCACCATGAGACAAGACATCCCTCACTGACAGGTAGCTCTGTGGGCAACAATAGTGTGGGAACTGTGCCTGATCTGACCCCACCAGACTGGGGGGAAATGCTAGGGGCATGCAATAGAGCAGAAAGGGGAGCAAAACTAAGCAGTCCTGGGGAATACCACAAATAGACTTTGGAACCAGGGCATGGAACGCCATCAGACTCAACCAGAAAATACCCCTAAGGGTCAAAAAACAGACCTGGAACTATTTATAGTCTTTTTTTTTTTGGGGGGGGGAGTTGCTGTTGCTTGGTTTTATGTTTTTCTTTTGTTGTTTTGTTTTGCTGTGCCATGTTTTTGTGCTTATTATTACCGCTGTATGTCTATCTAGATAAGAGAGGCAAGACAAATAATCCAGAGGACAAAACAAAGGGACTGACGGTTCTGGGGGGGTATGGGAGAGGGAGAAGTGGAGCAAAGGAGGTGGTGTTAATAAACCCAGGGAAAGCGTACCACAAATTATCTAAAATTCATGGCAAGGAGGCTGTAGGAGGCCTGGTAGGGCTTGATCAAGGACAGTGTAACTGAGAAATTACTGAAACCTGAATGAAGGCTGAACATGATAGTGGGACAAGAGGAAGTAAAAGGAAAGAGAGGAAAGAACTAAGAGGCAAAGGGCATTTATAGAGTTCTAAATACAAGCATGTATATATATAAATATATTTATTTTAATGATAAAGAAGAAATAGATCTATGTACATATAGTTATATGTTAAGTATCAAGGTAGCAGATGGACATTGAGTCTTTACTCAAGTACTCCCGCAATGCAAGAATACTTTGTTTTAATAACCTGGCATTTGGTGATGCTCAGCTTTCTAACATGATCACTAAGGACAAAATGGGTGCATGGCAAATGTGGTGAAGAAAGCAGATGGTGCCACCAGCTATCAAAAGATATAGTGTCTGGGGTCTCAAAGACTTGAAGACAAAGAAGCAGTCATCTGACTGAGAAGCAACAAAGTCCACATGAAAGAAGCACACTAGCCTGTGTGACCATGAGGTGTTGATGGGATCAGGTATAAGGCATCAAAAACCCAGAACAAAGAGTCATATCAATGTGCACGAGGGGGAGTGTGGAGTGGAGACCCAAAGTCCATCTGTAGATAATTGGACAACCCCTTACAGAAGGGTCACAGGAAGAGACAGTCCAGTCAGAATACAGTATAGCACTGATGAAGCAAGCAACTTTCCTTCCTCCCCACTCCCCAATATCATGACCCCAATTCTACTTTACAAACCTCACTAGACCAGAGGATGTACACTGGTACAGATAAGAGCTGGAAACACAGGGAATCCAGGACAGATAAACCCCTCAGGATCAATAATGAGAAAAGGGATACCAGGAGGGTAAAGGGAAGGTGGGGAGAGAAAGGTGAAATTGATCTCAATGATCTGCACATAACTCCCTGCCTGGGAGACGCACAACAGAAAAGTGAGTGAAAGGAGGCATTAGTCAGTGTAAGACATGAAAAAAAATTATAAATTATCAAGGGTTCAACAAGTATGGAGGGTGGAAGAGGAAGGGGAAAAATTAGGAGCTGGTACCAAGGACTCAAGTAGAAAGAAAATGATGATGGCAACAAATGTGCTGAACACCATGTATATATGTAGGTATGTAATGTGAAAAGAGCTGCATGAGCCCTAATAAAATGATCTAAAATGTCTCTGCCATCTATTATAAACCAACAAAACCAAACAAATCTTAAAAGAAGCCCCCTCCCCATTAAAAAACCCCACTGCTGTCCAGTTGATTCTAACTCATAATGACCCTACAGGTCAGAGTAGAATTTCCCTTTTGGGTTTTCAAGACTTTACATCTTTTTTTGGGGGGACAACACTGCCTCTGGTGGTTGTGGGTGCTACCCAGCGCTGCTCCTGAGAGCCACTGCTGGATTTGAACTGCCAAGCCTGTGGGCCGCAGTCCCGCACTCAACCACTTATGTCAAGACTTTACATCTTTACAGACTCACACTATCATATTGTTCTTTCTCAGAGCTTCTTGTGGGTTTGAACTATCCACCTTTTGGTTAGCAGCTAAAGATTTTACAATTGTACCATAAGGCTCTCCACTATTATAGGACTCTGGAATAACCAATAAAAAATTGGGTGTGAAAAGATTCAACATTTTGTTAATTGGTATGTCATAGAAAATGTCATTTCCTCCATGTTTCTGAATAATGAAGGAACTCTTTTCAACTTTCCACTGTAAGCAGAAATGCCACAGGGGCTTTCAAACAGACTGACCTTGTTGCCTCAATGGTGCCGTCAGGTAAATGTTGGACTGCTAACCACAAGGTTGGCAGTTCAAGCCCACCATTCTCAGAAGAAACATAAGTTTGTTTCATTTTTTAAAGATTAGTAAAACCATACAGAGTTGCTGTGAGAAAGAATCAGTTGAATGGCAGTGGGTTTGGTGTTTGTAGTGTGCTGGGGATTTTTCAAACGCCAGATCTGAACACTGCAGTGCAAAGGCCCTTGCTGTCATAACTTTTACAGTCTACTGGGGAAACCCAACAAAGTAATTGGCAAAGTATCAGATGGAAGATATGGTCTACAGAGCATCAAGACAGATGTTCTGGGGGAATAACCTGATGGCCATTATATGCTGAATGATCAAGGGAAACTTTAGGAAGGAGGTGGCATCTCAGCTGTGACTTAGAAATTGAGAAAGAAGAGTCTTCAAGGCAAAGCTAACACAAGTGTCCTAATGCAAATCAGAGACTGGCATACTCAAAGGAAGGCCTCTTCAACAGGTCTTGGCAAGTCAGGGACGAGTGGTGGATAGAGGGTTAGGAGGAGCAAGCCACGCTCTGAAGATCAGCATAAGAAGTTGACTTACTTTCTAAGGGAAATGGGAGATCATGAAGGCTTTTATGTCATCAATGTGCAGGGGTCTAATTTGCACTTAAAAAGACCTCCCTGGCTACAGGGTTTGGAATGGATTATTGTTGGAAGCTTTTGCAGTCTTTTTTTGTGGGAGACGTAGGAGCATGGGCTGTGGAGCAGGCAGTGGAGGTAGAGACCTGTGAATGCATGTCAAGGGTGTTCTGAAGGTAGCGTCAAGAGAATTTGCTTATAGACGAGATGTACGGGGTGAGGAAAAGAGGGATGCAAATTGAGTTCTTCTATGTTCAGCACGGAGGCTTGGGGTGGTGGCGTGGGTGTGAAATGGAGTGGGCAGTGAAATGGAGAAGCTGGGAAAGAAGCAGGTTGGTTTTTTTTTTTTTTTGGTGTGGAGAGGAAACTAATGTGTAAAATGAGAGGGGTGATGAGGGTCTCCTATTTGAATATGTTGAGTCTGAAATATCTACTAGAACAAGTAGAACATAGAATATGCCTAGCCCACTTTTGAAATTAGCAACTGGCACATTCTAGGCCAATGGCCATATTTGGATGGTTGAATGAATGGATGAGTATGGAGAGATGGATAGATGGAAGGATGGAAGAAAGTTGCTCATATTGTGCACTCATCTCATCCTCACTATATTTAAGTGCTCCACCCATGCGGAGCCCAGAAAGAGCCAGACTAATGTAACAGTGAACACATTCAGACAATATGCTTAGATTCGTCTGCATGTTGTAAGGGGTTTGTCACCTCCTCCCCAAAATAACAATCTAGATATACAAGGGGATGTCCCCAAACTGGAATTTATTTTTCAAAGCTATGTATGTTCGTCTGGGTTGACTAAAGAAACAAATTCATAGACATGCTCCAATCAAACCCACAAGACAGTCTTGATTTGGCCAAGTCTTTGGTAACCTAGAAAAAGCAGTCTCATTGGAGAGGTATAAATAGAAGGCTGAGGAGTAGTTCAAGGTGAGACTGGGAGGTAAAGCAGTAATAATAAAGACAGCAACGTCAGAAAAATAGCAATAGTTTAACAGGTAGCAGAAGGGGCTGTCGGAGCAATAGAGGCTCTTTGTCTCTCCCTCTTTTTTTGATATAGTTAGCTGATGAGAATCATCAAAGGGGAAGAAATTGATGATGCTGTAGATAGAATCCATTCCTTGAGATGGTAAAAGGGATACCAAACCCAAGCACAATAACTGACATTTAGATGGTGTTGGGTATTGTATCCTCAGGAGATGGACTGTAATTATATCTGCTAACTTTGCATTTTGCTATAAAGAACAGAAAACACTAACAAAGGATATGAACAGAAAGGGTTTCTCTTTCTCCAGTAGATCCACCAAGGCCACACTTCCTCAAGTAGCTGCGTCTCTAGACTTTCAGTCTGAAGAACAGGAAAGGGCAAAGCTTTATTAGAAGCCCTTCCCAGTTACTTCTGCTACTATCTCACTTGCCAAGTTACTCTGACAGAAGGAGAGTCATAACACAGTTAGCCATAAACACAGGAGAAATAGATATTGGATAGGCAGTTAATAGGGGTTGTAGTAGTCGTTACTCATGGCATTTTTGTGGAGGGAAAGACATTGAGTTCTTGCATTCAAGACCACTTCTTCCAAGAAGGGTCGAAACCTTTAAAAATAGACTTACCTCCTTTTAAAAGAACTTGGGTGATTGGTGTTCTGCACCTTTCACAGAAATCATTGTAATCTTTGATTTATACACTCAAGAAGCTTTTTCTTTCTGCCTCAGAATCTCCTTTCCAATGTGATATAATTTCTTTTTGCTCAATCTTCTGGAAAAATGGAGTGAAACCAGTCTGCATCAATCAATGATCCGGACTCTGGAGCATGGGGTGCTCCAGTGAATTAGTGGGAAAGGCACTGAGAGGTGAAATGTAGGTGTCATTTCTTTGGAGTTGACGGAGGGATGAAGGACAGACAAAGGGAGGGAAAGAAAGGGCATACTGCTTTTCTTGGAAAGAACAAGTTGAGTGGATTTTTATACAAATGGAGTGAGGTGGCTGTTCTATGGCCTTTATTGCTGAGGATAAAATGAGAACAATGGTAAAAATGAACACAATCTAAACATTCTAAAAGACTACACAGAGATCACTGCAAGGCAAAAGAAAACAGCATGTGTGTATTGAAGTGTTACCTCAGGAGGCGGGAGAGGGGAGAGGGAGGCACTTCCGTGGTGGCATTTATGTGCTGGAATCCACTGGGGTTGCCAAATGTCCATCTCTTCTGACAGTTGGTGTTTTGGGGGATTGATGAATTCATCTTTTGTGTGTGCACATGGGTGGACGAAGGCTAATATTGGGCAACCAGTATAAAAAAAAGAAAGATTTCTGAAATGTCATTGTGGGGTGAATTACCAAGTTTGCCTTACAAGGTGGAGACAAATGTTCTTAGAAATTCATGTTTTCTCCCTTCACAAGCTATTCTTGGCCCATCCACAGGTCTAGAAAGTGGCTACTTTTATTTTCTTCCACTCACCGCTAGTGACTTAAGCTTCACTGTTGAAAAAATGGCATTGCAATCCTAGAACATTCTGCTAGGCAGTGTGTGCCACCATCCTCACCCTCAACACATGTATGCAGGCATGTTGCAGAGTGTTGGCTACATTTATCTTGACCCTAAATTCCAGTATTGTATCATATTGTATAGTGGAATTTAGGTTCACACTCTCATTTCCTTGTCAGAATGGAGTTGAATGCTCACCCTGGTTGGTAAAATGGAGAGACCACAAGTGGAATCAGGGAACGAGGCCTGATGTGGGGAATGGCAGGGTTTCTGGAAGGGGGATCTCTACAGCCCTAAGCAATCTCATCTTAAACTTGTAGTATCAGAGCCATAGGCGGATTCTCAGATCCAAGTCTCTGTTTGTTGATCTTTGCATGCATAGAGTACTTCCTCGTCTGTGTCCAGGCAACACCCAGGTGAGGGGAGAGCATGACCATGTTTATGATTGGATGTGAGAAATAGGAGAAGTCACAGGATTGGTCCACTTGTAACCCAGAGATGCAGATAGGTCAAGTACCCCACACCTGATAAAAGTCATTGGATATAGTTCATTCAGCAGCAACTCACTGTGGTCCTCACCTGCTGGGTCAGGTGCTTTTCTCTGCCCTCTACTGACCATTTTCTGAGCTAGATGGCAGCTTGCTTACCTTCAAGCCTTTAAAACCCCAGACACTATAGCTTTTGATAGCCAGGCACCATCAGTTTTTTTTTTTTGCCACTTTTGCTCATACCCCCACATGTCCTCATCTCAGGAAGGTGCACACACAGTGATACAGTTTCCCCCCCACCCACGCACCCCCTTAATGCAAGAAAACTTTGTTCTATTAATTTGGTATTCCAGGATGCTCGCTAGCCCAATATGATCACAAAAGTCAAATAAGTGCATAAGCAAATGTGGTAAAGAAAACTGATAGCACCCCACTATCAAAAGATATAGAGTTTGATGTCTCAAAGTCTAAAGATAAACAAATGGCCATCTAGCTGAGAAGTATCCAAGTATGCGTGGAAGAAGCACACAAGCCAGTGTGGCTACAAGATGTGGAAAGGATCAGGTCTCAGGCATCAAACAGGAAAAAACTGTATCACTGTGCGTGCACCTTCCTGAGATGGTCACTGAGGGCATGTGGGGGCAAGAGCAAGAGTGGAGAAGAAAGCTGATGGTGCCCGGCTATCAAAAGATACAGCATCTGGGGTCTTAAAAGCTTGAAGGTAAACAAGTGGCCATCTAGCTCAGGAGTAACAGAGCCCACCATAGAAGAAGCACACCAGCTTGTGTGACCATGCAGTGTGGAAAGAATCAGGTATCAGGCACCAAAAAAACAAAAACCATATCACTATGTGCCCATCCTCCTGATAAGATCGCTGAAGAGAAATGGTACAGAGGCAAACAGGGTGGAGGAAGCTGATGGTGCCCAGCTACCAAATGATAAAGCATCTGGGGTTTCAAAGACTTGAAGGTAAGCAAGCAGCTAACTAGCACAGAGGCAGCAAAGCCAACATGGAAGAAGCACTCCAGTCTGTGTGATCATGAGGGCTTGATTGGAGCATGTATCAAGCACCAGGGAACAAGAATAACATCACCAAGAATAAGGGGGCATGCAAGGTGGGGATCCAAGGCCCATTTGTGGACAATTGGACATCACTTTACAGAAGGGTCATGGGGAGGAGATGGTCCAGTCAGGTTGCAAGAAGCAACAATGAAACATACAGCGTCCCTCTAGTTTATAAATGTTTCCTCCCCCAACGATCACGGTCCCAATTCTACCTTACAAATCCAGCTAGATTGGAGGAGGTACACTGGTACAGACGTGGACTGGTAACACAGGGAACTCAGGACAGATGATCTCCTCAGGACCAGTAGTGAGAGTGGAGATAACGGAAGGGTGCAAGGGAAGGTGAAGTGGAGAGGGGGAGCTGACTACAAGGATCTACACATAACCTATCTGGAGTATGGACAATGGAGGAGAGGGCAAGGGTAGACGTCAGGCAGAATAAGATATGACAAAGAGAATAATTCATAAAATATCAAGGGTTGGTGGTGGTGGTGGGGAGCAGGGTGGGAGGGGAAGGCATGAAAAGCTGATGTCAAGGACTAGGATGAAAAAGCAGATGGCCTGAGAAGGAAGATGGCAGCAGGCATGCAAAAGTGCTTGGCACAATATATCTATGTATGGATCGTGATAAGCAATGTATGAGCCCCCAATAAAATGTTTTTTTTTAAAGTAAAACCTCTCTCTCTCTCTCTCTCTTTCTCTCTCTCTCACACACACACACACACACATGCACACACATACACGCACCTACACGAAGAATATGCCCATGTCATAGAAACCACATCAGACACCAGTGCAAGGTTGGTCGTTCAACACCATCACCCCACCAGCTGCTCTTCTGGAAAAAGAGGGGTTTTCTGTCTCCTCTCACAAAGACGTGTAGTCTCTTTTTGACTCACTATCAATTAAAGTAGCTTTGTGGGCACTGAGATTCTTTTTTAAATGTAATTTGATGCTTGCAAAAAGGTAGCCAATATAGCTCATTTTTCATGAAAAAACACTATTAGATGATTCCACTCACCAGAGCATGCTGTGGGATAGCTTGTGCTCTTGTGAAAGTCTTGTGATTGGAGAGGTGCAAGCCCAGACTATGGTGTCATGTGATGGCCAGTCAAGAGAACATTCTGAAGTCTGAATTATTCCAAGGATGTGTTGGTTCTCCCCTACAGTGATGGTTCAAAATGTTCACCCAGAAGGCAATTAGTTACTTGGTGGGGAAATGTGGGAGGAATGTGTGGAATAGAGTTACTTGAAATAATCTAAATTGGTATAGCTATGACCAGCAAAGAGTTCTTCAGTGAAGAGAACCAACATGAAGTGAAAAGGAGGACCTAGGAAGGATGGGAAAGAGGGCACCAGCTACAGGTCACGAGGGTTAAGTGCTTTATTAGAAGACACAAAACCCAAACATAAACTCATTGCATTGCGTCCATTCCCACTCAGCGTGACCCAGTAGGCAGAGTAGAACTGTGTCAAAAGGGTTCCCCAGGCTGCCAGTCTTCAGGGGGCTTTAGAACCACCAACCTTTTATTTAGCATCCACTGCTTCACCACTGTGCGACCAGGGCTCTTGTTAGGAGGAAAATTCATCTAAAAATGTGTGAAAGAGACTGGCTCCAGTGCTACTAATGGTGGTGGAAATGGTTGCCATGACAACAGAAAGGCAAAGTCAACCCAAGGAATTACTAATACATTTTGAGTGTAAATGTGTCTGACGTTGAATAATGTGAGCTGGTTCCATGATAGATTCCAACACTATTTTTGAACCTGGGTGTGGGGGAGGGCAGGATCTTTCAGCATTTATCACAGATAGGTTTTATTCTAGGATTTTATGGTGAGGGGCAACTAACTTGTTCAGAAGTGTGCTTTGATTTTAAAAATAACCTTTATTATACAGATGGCACAGACACATTAGAGGATATTAAAAAAAGAGGAATTACTCTCCATCCTCCATGTCAATACAAACACGTGCCTGTTCCTTCTTAGCTTTATCCTGCTGCAGTTTTACGGTGCTCCCGGTTGTCCTGGGAGCTGGACTGCTTTGCACTCTGCTCTCATCATTTCCCACCTAAAGCATTTTCCATTGAACACCACCATTATCCTCACAGCCAATTAAAATTTCCACATAAGAGTTCATCAATTGCCTTGGATCAGTTGCTCAACCATTTACCTCTTAGAGGGAATGTGTGCATTAGTCATACACTTTGTCATAGGAATTTCAAAGGGAGCAGGTAGAATTTGGATTAATATTGCTGAAAAGCTACTTCTGAGCATTACGTGCAGTTAAGCTTGTGCTTGGGTCATGGTGCATTACGGTACACAGATAACTGCTAGCTGGAGGGCAGGAGGGGTCAGTAATTCTTGATTATTAGGTAGTGCCTACAATTAATAGGATAAGGAAGAATGCTTTTTCTCATTATGCTCCATATTGCGTTACAATTCACATCTGCGCCCATACCCGGGGCTCTGCTGTAATCCCCAGTTCTTTCTGTAAGATCATTTCTTACCCCAAATGAATCTGTCAATAATAATTATTATGGTAAAAGACAAAACCCCAGCTAACATCATTGAAACACTCTCTCATAGACTGCAGGGGAGAAATGTAGCAATATATCACCGGATGACAATTGTCTCTTACATTTGCTGTAAATCAGGTGTGTCTTTCTCCTGTATCGGAAGGCATTCTGTTTGGCTTCATACTCTGGATCATCCATCTTGTTTTGTGTACATAATGGTGCAATTGGCTCAGAATGACTGCATCAGTGTTTCAGATTGCTAATAGAGTTGTTTCCTTTCACAAAGATGCCTTCTGAGTATATAGAGGTTGTGCTCGCTCCCTGTGTGGTTAGCAAATCAAAGGAGAGATCCATAAGTCACCTTCAGAGCAAATCCTTGAACTTGGAAAATTCAACTCAATCTCAATGCCATGATGAAGGATTAATGGCTGAACCAAAGTGGCAGCAACTGCTATCAGATGCCAAAAACAAATAAAAGCTCACCTACAATTTTGATGACCATGCACTTGCCAGACAGTTATGCTAATTCAAATTGACTGAAGGGTGTTAGTTTTGTGTAACTGTCATTAAAAATGTATGATGAAGTATTTTTGCATTCCAATAAACTAATTGACTAGGTGGAGGGACAGAGAATTTGAGTGGGTTAAGGAATAAGCAGGCAGCTGTTGGGAGCAAAGGATGATGATTGAGGCAGAGAAAGAAACGAGAAGAGGTCCCTGATCCAAATGACCAGACTCTTAGGCAACTCTTCATATACTTAGAATGACTGGAAAGCCATTGATGGAAAACTGTGCTGGCGTTTCTTGTATGTAGAGAGATGTCCCTGGGGTCACCTTAAAGAATCAGATGTTATACTTCTGCTATTTTGGTATTTCTGAGAAGCTCTTGTTTTCTTTTTCCTAAATCAGAAAAGGTCAATGAAGAATAATTTAATTTCTTGGGATGAATATATCCTTAATAGTTCTACCAGGAAAAAATGTATATCTCAAGGAAAAGGCAATCCACTTTGCATTTTGTGAGGAACAGAGAGTGAGAGCAAGGGCTCCAGCCATCTGAGAGGACAGGGTTGCAGGGAAGAGCACCGGCTTTGACATGTTGGCTTCAAGTGACAATCACAATGTCATCGTGGAAATACACACATACCAACAGCAGAATAAATGTTTTATGAAACAATTCTTTTTTAAAATCATTTTATTGGGGGCTCATACATCGTTTTTTCACAATACATAAATAAACATACTGTGTCAAGCACCCTCACATGTCCACGTCTATTATCGTTCTCCAATCATCCACCTTTTCCCTTAAGTCCCTAGTATCAGCTTCTCCATCCCTTCCCCTCTTCCCCTGCTCTCTCCTCCCCACCAATCCTCAATACTTTATAAATTATTATTGTTATGTCATATCTTAACACTGCCCGACCTCTCCCCCAACCCACTCCTTTGATGCCTGTCCTTCAAAAAGGAGCTTATGTGTATATCCTTGCCATTGATTCTGTCTCTCTACCCGACCTTCTCTCTACCCTTCCAGCATCTCCAATCTAACCATTGGCCCAAAGGGGCTCATCCATCTAATGATTGAATCCTCGGAGTCTTAAAGACTTGAAGATAATCGAGTCACCATTCAGCGCAGAAACAGCAAAGCCCACATGGAAGAAGTACACCAGCATGCGTGATCAAGAGGGGCTGAAGGGAGCAGTTATCGAGCACCAAAGAATAAGAATCACATCATTACAAAGGAGGGGGAGAGCAGGGTGGGGACCTAAGGCCCACTGGTGGGTAATTGGTCACCCCTTTACAGGGGAGTCACGAGGAGGAGACAGACCAGTCAAGGTACAGACCAGTCAAAGTACAATGATGATGCATACAAGTTCCCTCTAGTTCCTGAAGCCTTCCTCCCCACCCCCACCATCATGGTCCCAACTCTACCTTACAAATCCAGATAGACTGAAGAAAGTACACTAGTATAGAGAGGAGCTGGAGATACGGGGAAGCCAAGATCTATGAAACAATTCTTACTGTGCATAAGGCTGTCATTTTTTATGAAACACATTGTCACCAACAAAGTATCGATAATTTTCTCTAACACAGTCCTCGCAACACAGACACACTCATTAAATTTGACTGAAACAATTATGAATCTCTCATTGATAGTTGTACGGATTAGCGACCACCGCTCAGTTTCTACAAGAGAGATTTCTCAATCAGAAAATCATAGTTTACAGAATGAAGCACAGATTTCAAGGGGAATGGAATAAACTTAGACACGGTGAGAAAAACATAGAACTTCCAGTCAGACTAATAGGTACTAGGGTTAATTCCTGACATATGCTGTGTAAACAGTAGTAAAAGTAGCAAAAGTAGTAAAAGTAGTAAAAAGGTAAAATAGTAACAATAGTAAATAGTAGAAAGGTGATTTCCTTTTATGTTAATCATCCTGTAGGTGAGTTTGTCAAGCATTAGCGGGATTTAAAGACATAATGCTGACGTAAGAACAATATCTTTCTCTTTTGCTGATGTACTTATAGATATTAGTGACAACTCAGCTTACAATGTATGGGAATTATTGTCAATAATTGAGTGATATTTGAGTGGTCTTAAAGAAACCAAAACAACTGGGGTAACTCTGTGCATGAAGCCTTGCTTTGTGAACTGGATCTTGTCAAATATATTTCCACTTCTGTGTTCACCCCAACAAAATGGATTCTAGGGTAAGTTGTACAAAGCATGGGGAAAGACTTGCCTGTGATATTTCAAATTCTTGAGACAACTTTGAAGACTTGGAGCACTTCACCAGTGAGGATCTCTAATGGGGCCTACTATTTGGAATGAACAGGAGAGTGAGAGGTGTAAAGACATGATTGATGTGGGCATTTAAAATCTCATTGAACTCTGAAATGTTCTCATGATTTCCAGAGCATGGTCGGTCCCGTTTATATGGTCTTTCCCCAAATGTCTACTCTATTATGTAAGGTTATGCTAAGTACTCTACCCTCAAAATCTCATTTTCTATTCACTGCAATTCTTCAAGGCATGCATTATTACTATTACCTCCATTTTCCAGATATGCAAACTGAGACATGCAGAGGTTACTCACTTCTCCAACATCAGATAACCAACAATGTCTTATGTTGACAGTTACTAAAGATGCATTTCCTACTATTTCTCAACTTTGATCGTCCATTGAAAATTCTCCTGAAAGATAAACATGCTATTTCAGTGTTTCCTAGTGACCTCAAACATCTTTTGGAATACATTTTACCTTTTCGTTTGTATGGTTTCATAGGAGATCACTACCAACTGTCAAGGAAAGTCATAGTCTCAGTAGATCCATGGTGTTTGACCTCTAAGTATTTGTCTTCAAGAGTGTCTGTCACTGAAAAGCATCTCCGGCTTTAGAACACTGAAGTCATTTGCTTCCACAGAGCAATAGCTAGCTTCTTTTGTATAGGAGGGCCTCAATGACCTCCGCACCTACTGAGACTATACCTGGAGTGGCCTTCGTCACCTCGTTCTCAAGAACCAGGCCAGGGTCTGTCTTTATGAAATGTTCCCCAGCCTGGACATGCAGCTGAGGTGAGGGCATGAACATGGACAGGCACATTTAGGATTGCTGTTTGCATAGTTGGAGTATAGGGCTCTTAGCAAGTAGTACCAGATGAGCGGAGTTGTTGCTTGAGAGTGCAGCATGCTGTTCTTAGAAATCTGCAGCCATAGTTCAAAGAGGAACTATGGTTATAGGAGGGAACTCTCAGAGTTTTCAGTAGGGGTATTGACATACACATGTTTCCATTAAGGAAACTCGTTAAGGGAAGATACATTCGTGGCAAAGGAGGCAAGACCGGAGACATAAGGGTGGGCTAGGGTGCAATTACAATGAAGGGATCGTTCTTAAACTAGCAGCTATCAGGACCTCTCAGAGTGCTTATGGAGAACTCCGATTGTTGGGATCCACTGCAGAGTGGCTGAGACAGTTGCTCTGCATTGGGGCCTTACAATTTGCATTTCCAAAAAGGCCTCACGTGATGCCAGTGCTACTGACCTACAGCTTCCACTTTGAGAATCAGAAGAATTGCTGTTGCAGAGACATTATGATAAATTGAGTCAAAACCGTCTATAGGGATGAGAGCATACACCTAGTGAAATATTTCAAAAGGAGAACTTGACAGTGTTGAGGAGGTGCACAGAGAAGTAAAGAAGAGGAAGATGTTGCCCTGGGGGCCCTGGGCCGGCAGAGAGGATCGGAACTGAGGAGAAGAGACTGAGTCATCCAAAGAGCAATGCTGTCAGGGGAGGGTATCTTTGGTTTACCTCATTCCGAGTGTGTCCTTTGAAAGAGGAGTTCATTTTTCCACTTCAGCGAGTTCTACTTTTCTAAGTGTTAGGGAAGTATTTTCTGAAGGCCTTTCAATAAATTAAGTGGTTTCTGCAGAGGGTTTTATGTTACTGAGGAGAACTGGGTGAGGGTGGGGAATTTCAGGCGAGATGAATGAAGCTGTCAGGGGTTATGTGGTTGGAACTACATCATGTTATTTGTCCCTTCTAGTGTTGTGGCTACAGCTGCAACAGGAAATCACCCATGAACAGTCTCCTGAAGGGTAACTATTATGAATAATATCCCTCAACAGCCAGGGACAGTGTCCCCCAGTTTTTGTAAAAGAATAGCAATCTGGTGTGAAGGGAATGGTTTTAGAAGGAAGGTTGATAAATGGGAGAAATCAGAAAGAGCAGGATTTCCCAATGTTAGCGACCACGCAGGATGAAAAGAAAACCCCATTCATTTTGGTGTTGGGACAAGAATATAAATAAATTGCCTGGTAAAACTCTCTGGCAAGGGATTGGCCAGCAGAGATAGAACCGGCTGGTGCTTTCCAACAGTGAGCTTCCCCCGCTCGATCCCCCCCCCCCCCCCAGTCTACTCCACTAGAAGCACTGCTGTGACTGCAAACGAGAACGGATGTGCTCATATGAAGCTGCTTGTGGGCCAAGCTGGTCATAATTCATGCTCCACTGATGCTATGCCTGGAGGAGGGAGAATGAAACATTTATGAAAATGGCCCTTTCCCAGCCACATGTCACATTTATCAAAGGGAAGACAGCAAAAAGGCAAGAAGCATCTCCCAAGCGAGGCCATCATGGTTTTGTTTTTCATTTGGGTCTTTAAGGCTAGGTGTGTGTGTGTGTGTGTGTGTGTGTGTGTGTGTGTGTGTGTGTTTGTGCATATGCGTGTGTAAGTTTTGGAAGCTGAACCTAGTGGGACTTCGTATCTGTGACTTGGTGTTAATCCCTCAGTTCAGATTCTGCAGTGATGTCAGGTGATTTTTCTTGACTAATAGAAGAATCAATATTGGACTAGCCCAGTGGTCGGCAATCTGCGGCACGCGAGCCATATGTGACTCTTTTGGTGTGAGAGTGCGGCCCTGAAGTAACAATGAAAACATTTGAAGGTTATTTTTTCAGATCACAGTGATTTCATTTGTTTGATATTTAAGGCTCTTTTCTTGAGCAATTTTAAAGTTGTTACGAGGGACAGAATTGCCTCTTCAGTTTCAAGAGTTTGCCAACTCCTAGTCCAGACAATAGACAGACTAAATTTCAAAACAAACAAACAAACAAATGCATGCACTCATTGCCATCAAATTTATTCCCACTCATAGAAACCTTATAGGACAGAGTAGAGTGGTCATTTGGGATTTCTGAAGATGTCAAAAATTTTTTGCTTTTTTTTTTTTGGGAGGGCGGGGAATCACTTCCCTCGTGGGAGTGGGAGGCCCTTCTTGCTCCTGGAGAGCTGCTGCTGGATTTGAACTGCCAACCCAGTGGGCCACAGTCCCGCACTCAACCACTACGCCACTGGGGCTCAGCCCTTAGAACAAACTTTTTTTGGTGAGAGAGAATAATTTATTTAAAATAGAAAAAGATGAACAGCAAAGTGGCCATCATGTGTAAAGCCAGAACTTTGCTGTTATATTTGATAATTAGCACTGCTTTTATTTTCATTTTCTTATTGTTTTGGGTGTGAATGAAAGTCTAAAGTTTTTGGATTCTGCAGCTCTTTGGTCCTGGGAGGACACAGAGTCTGGTATCTGTTTCCCAGCTATGGGGAAAAACTCAGAGGTGGGTCCTATCTGTTTCAGAAACTCAGTGAGATCAGGATAGGGTCACCATGATGAACAGGTTTCAGTGGGGTTTCCAGATTAAGAATAGATTGAGGAAAGATTCCAACCTCAGAGGGATTAGCTACTGAAAACCTCTTGAATAACAGCACCCGATGAAGCACCGGAAGCGCTCATTAGTCCCTGCCAAGAAAGTTAGAAGACCTGATCAATCTCGGAACACTGGGGATCTTTTCTCCAAATAGAGCTAGTTTTCTGTGCCCATGATTGCAAGTGGAGAAATAAAGTCACATCCCTTGTATCAAGTCCTCCAATCCCTTGTATCAAGTTTACTCCAATGGGTTGCAACTCAGTGTAACAGACTTTGAGCTATTTGTAGGTTTTGCTTTATTATATATTATATTATATTGATAGTTATTTTCTTGTTGTCATTTCATTTTCTTTTGTCGCTTCATTTTGTTTTTATGTACATAGTATCATCTCTGCAGGGCTATCACAGTAAAGAGAGAAAAGATTGAAGTTGTCAAGGATTTAAGTTTGCTTGGATTCTCAATCAATGTGAATTGATTGAAATTGAATGGTGTAATGCACTGGGCAAATTTGCTGCACAAGACCTCTTAGGAGTGTTAAAGAAAAGAGCAGTCACTTTGAGGACTAACTTGCTCCTGACCAACTATTTTCTTTTTCTTTTGCTCAAAAGCTTGTATTTTATTTATTTATTTAAAAAATCTCTTTACTGGGGGCTCGCACAGCTCTTATCGCAATCCATACATAAGTCCATTGTACGTCAAACATATCTGTAAATTTGCTCTCCTCATCATTCTCATAACTTTTGCTTTCAATCTACGCCCTCGGCATTGACCTCTAGGAGTAACCTCTGCTTGAGTCTGGTGGGGTTCCATTTTCTGGCCCCCAAATCTATCCTTGACACCCCCTCAGGACCTCCATGTTCTGCTCCCCCCACTGCTCTGCTCAACATCCTTAGTATTTTCCTCCGTGTGGTAGGGACAGATGTCTGCAATCCTGTCTCCAGTGTTGTTCCCCGTAGGCTGACCAATTACTTTCAATCGTTTCTTTTGCATATGAAACCTGGATAATGAGTATGGAAGACTGAAGAAGAATTGATGAACTTAAACTGCGGTGTTGGTAAATAATATCAAAAGCATCATGAGCTGCCAGAAGAACAAATAGATGTCTTGGTAGTGACACCACAAAGGTTGGAAATCAGGAGCTGTTGTCGTTTTCTGCTCTATCTCAGTTGAGTGTTTTTTCTGGGACACCGGGCTCATGGAGCTCTAGGACTCAGCATGGATAGAGTTAAAGATTTAGAAAACCTTTAAGGCTTAGCTGCAAATCTCCATGGGTTAGCTGCTCTGCCACTTCTATCTACGAATTTCATGATGGAGATGCATGCAAGTTACAATGATGGCTCAAACTTTCCACCATTATTCCCTCATCAAGATTGCATTGAACTGAGTTAAAGCGCTACTCCTATTCAGTAAGTTAGGGTACTGATAAACAACAATCAAAATAAAAAAATTTATTGAAATATAATTTATAATTCATACTAATAAATAATTTAAGCATATTAAAAAGAGTCATGCAATCACCACCACAATTGATTTCAGAATACTTTCTTCTTTTTTTGTACTTTTTATTATTAGCTTCCCAATCCCCACTCAACTCTCCTGCCACACCACAAGAAACTATTAATACAGCAATTGTCTCCAGAGAGATAGCTAACCTAGATTTCATATAAAGATATACCAAAACAAACAAACAAGCAAACAATATCAACCAATCCCTTCCAAAATAACAACAAAAAGCCCAAGCCCAAAATAATAACAAAAGAAAACATTGAAAAAGTGTAGTCGAAAAGATCACAAGAAATAAAAACTAGAAAAAAATTTAAAATGGATCAAAAGGGAGAGCAAATGATGACATATTCAATTTTAATCTAATTCCATCTACGTTAGTCTCCGTTCCAATGTACTCTGCTTGGTAGAAGGCTATTTACATCTCTTTTCAGTGATTAGAGGGGATTCACTGGTGGCTTATTACTAATGGGCCTGAAAATGAACTTTGGACTTTCACTGTCAACCATAGCTTTCTGCAAACTGGGTGATGAGAATTTATGCTTGAATATTATTTCTACCTCCTGTCTTGGGTTTTATTGTTTATAATCCTTGGGCCATACAGACTGGTGTGCTTCTTTTGTGAGTACTTAGTTAAAAACTCACTTAGAGGGCTGCTTGTTTTAAGATAAGCCTTTAAGGCCACGTTCTCTACTCTTTCTCATAGCTGGATATTATCTGATTTTTTTACATTTTGCTATGACATTTATACTTTCAGCAAACTATTTATGAGGGCAAGTATCAAGCAGGGCCATGCCACAAGAACTAATTGTTCTTAGTTTAGGGTTATGCATTTATGGTTTCTATATGTTGATGGTCCACTTAAAGACATTATTATGTTTTATTGGGGAGCATTATAAATCATCCTCATGGTGTCTATGGTAATCCTACTGTTAGCATCATTCATTTAACCAATGTTATAGAATTTCAAATACTGTTTAGAAAAGGAAGACATATATATATATGTACACACACAAACACACACACATACATATATATATATATATATATATATATATATATATATAGAGAGAGAGAGAGAGAGAGAGAGAGAGAGAGAGAGAGAGAAAGAGCAACCTTGTAGACCAAAACACATGTATTGTTGATCTATACAGATAAAAAACTTAAGTGACTGGGCACTATTTACTCAAACAATGAGGGAGAAAGGACAAAACTTTGAATAACACTTATTTATAAAGGCAGAACCATGCCTGCTAGACTAAGACATAGTAAAAATAAATAAGTAAATAAATAAATCGTGCAAATAGCAAATATATAGCAATCCCAAGCTGTTGTTCATAGTGCAGCCTCAAGGCAAGGAATTGGAATCAAAGTTCTAACTTTGGGATAGCAGTCAACTATTTCTTCTCACAGTAGGGTGTTTCAGCCTTAAATCCAAGGGGGTCTTTTAGTTCCTTAAATATGCTACAGGTGATTTAAGGTAAAGTCCAGTTCACTTAGGAGAGTTTTCAAATTGAGGGACCTCTGGTGGCATAGTGACTGGGTTAGTCCAGGTTGTCTACCTGGACAAATCCAGGGACACTCATACATGTGTGTGATAGATAGGTTTACTGTGCCAATCTGAATAATGAACACATGTGGGATTAATTGAAGGGTGGAGAGATAAATGGCTCCGTGAGCTTCACCTGTCCAGCCTCTTGCTCTTTGATGATTGGACCTAAGTTTGTTCTCTCTCAATTTTCAAGCTACACTACCTGTGGGACGCCTAACCCATGGACTGTGTTGCTGTAGTTTGAGGTTCCTTCAAGACCTGCTTTGCCTTGCTACTGGAGTATACATCATTTGAGCTGGGCACTGTTGGACCCCGTCATCTATCTGACTGTTGGTGATCTGCCTTGCTGCCTGTGGCCAGATAGACTGAATTGCTTTAGAGAGGACTACCCGGCGACCCTTAAGACTTGAAGGACTGCCAGAGTATTAGCTGTCTCACAAAAATGAGTTGCCCTGAGACATTTGTATTGCTTTATAGATTAATTAACTTCTTATTTCTTATGTTATCTATCTATCAACATCTATCTATATAAATATATATAAAGTCATCAATGTCCTGGTTGTTTTCTCTAGAGGACCCTGTCTAAAATAATGTGTAAGAGAGTCTTATATCAAAGAGCAATTATATATTGAGAAAACATCTCGGCCCAGTTCAGATCAAGTCCATAAGCCTGAAATTAGCCCATAAATCTGACACTAGTGCAACAATCCTTCTTCATATTTATGCAGCGATATGTAATGGTGCTGAATGCAGGGAGATCACAGGTTGATGGGTAAAAAGTCTCGTGGATCCAATGGCGAGGGAAGCATTACAGCACTGCATGGGTCTCCACATGGCTTCTCCAGCTCTCCAGTGTCTCAACTACAAGAAAGTGAAGCAGAGAGAGAGTGTGACCCACTTCCAGGGAGAGAGGAATTTCCCAGAGGCCTTATGAGAAGGCCACACCCACAAGGAGATAATCAGACTGTAACAGGCTAGATAATCACATAATCAAACTGTGACAGGCTAGACTCCACTTCTTATTTATCAAGTTTACATGAAGTTATGTAACTACCATAGTGATTATGAGTTGGGCTCAGATCTGCTAGGTCAGCAGTTTGAAACCACCGGGTGCTTTTCGGAAGAAAGATGGCTTTCTGCTCTATTAAAGAAATGCCTACAGCTGAGCCTCACGTAGTTTCTCAAATTCACTGGGGCAGTTCTACCTTGTCCTAGAGAGTCACTGTGAGTTGACATTGACTCAATGGAATGAGTATTTGTTGTTGGTGGTGTGACTTATAAAGGATGTCGTGCATTTCGAAAGCACAGAGACTAAAGTTCTGGTTGGCCTGAGTCATACAGGGTTGGATAGAAACTTGGTCAAAAGTGTCCTATTAGGACCATAATAATATTCTCCCCTTGAGGATCTAGATAAGAAATACTGAGCCCTTTTTCCAATGTGGGTTATTCTACCTGATTCAGCTACCAACTGAAGTATAATCACTTCTCAAAGACAGGTATACCTCTTCCCTGGACTCTGGACTTGGATTTCTTGTTAAGATTCACTAGACCGCCACGCAGGTGTGTCTGTTTATTTGGGATGACTGTAGCACAATGCTATATGGCAGGAATTTGTTGGTCTTCTCATCTCCCAACCTGAGCAACCGACTCCAGTGGAGATGAGGCCTCCTCTGTTGAGGTGGTTTTGCACTAATAAAGGGGTGGTATATGGATCACAAAGGATCCCTGCCAGTATCGTGGTTACGAGTGAGACTGCTAGTTAGCAGCCTGCAAGGTCAGCAGTTCACAACCAACCGTTGCACCCCAGGAGAAGGATGAGGTTTTCTACTCACAAAGACTTAGTCTTGTAACTCACAGGGGCAGTTCTAGTTTGTCCTGAAGGGTGTCTATGAGTCAGAATCAACACTGACAGTAGTAGATAGATCATGAGCACACCATTTTGTGGTTTGGGAGACCAAATGATAAGGTTACATGAACTGAGATTAGGTGTCTGCCTTTGGCTTGGTGTTTAGGCTTATAGCAATGGTCTCACACAATGTTTATCTTTTTGCAATCGACTAACTTTGCTCAATACAATATTTTCCAGGTTCACGTATGTCAGGAGGCATTTTGTAGTTTCATCACTTTTTTAAAAGATATGCATAATATTCCCTTGTGGGCACATATCCGAGTTTCCTTATCTTTTTGTACTGATGGGAATTTGGGCTGTTTACAGATTCTTGCTATTGTGAGCTGTGCTACAGTGGACATGGGAGAGCATATGTCTGTTTGGATTGGGCCTCTTACTTCTTTGGGGGTACGTATCAAGCAGAGGGTCTCATGATTTTTGATTCCCATTTGTTTTAGATAGAACTGTATCACTTTCCCAACAAATGCACATATTTACAAGCCCACTTTCACAGTATAAGAATCCCGATCTCTCCACATCCTCTCCAGCATTTCTTATTTCTTGATTTTTAAAACTGGCTATCATTAGGGGGAAGAAAATATTTCATTGTTGTTTTGTTTGCACCTCCCAGATGACTAGTGACTGTAAGCATTTTTTCATGTGTTGATTAGCCATTTAAGTGTCTTTTTTGGTGTCTTGTGACCAAATTTTAATTGGATGATGATTTTTTTCTTATTGAAGTGTTTCAAAATTCTATAGATGTTAGTTATTAGTCTCTTGTCTGCTGTGTAATTGCTAGAGATTTTTTCCAGCCATGGGCTCTTGTTTTACTCTTTTGATGTTCATAAATGCTTTATTTTTTGTAGGTGCCAGTCATCTATTTTGTTGTTCATTGTGTGTGCTTTCTTTATTATATTTTGAAGTATGCTTGCAATAGGGCCTATAAATTTGTCTCAGTTTTCTCATTGATGATTCTTAAAGATCTAGGACTTAAATTTCAGTCTCTGATTCATCTTGAGTTTGTTACTTTATATATGGTGTGAAATATGGACGCTGTTTCATTTCTTTGCAGATGGAAACACAATTTTGTTAGCACCATTTGTTGAAGAAGTTGTAGTGCTCCCATTTAGTGTGTTTTGAACCTTTGCTGAAAATCAGTTGTGTATAAGTGTTCCACTAGTCTATATATCTATCATTGAAGCAGTACCAGATTGTCTTGACAACTGTAGCTGTGTAGGTTTTGAGTTTGGGTAGTATGAGGCCTCTTACTTTTTCTTTTTAGGCAGTTCATTGCTTAGCTTAGGTCTCTTTCCTTTCTCTATAAAGTTTCTTTTTCTATCTAAAGATTGAACTTGGAACTTGTATTGGAATTGTATTTTATTTATAGATTGCTTTGGGTAGTATTGACATTTTCATAATATTAAATCTTCTTATCCATGATCATGGGATAGACTTATATTTGTGTAAGTCTCATTTGGTTTCTTACAATAAGGACACTGATTTTTTTATTTGATAATCATGTGAATTGCTAGTGAACAAACATACTTTCAGAAGGTGACTTCATGGAAGCAAATGATTTTGGAGCTGAGCCCAGTGGCGTAGTGGTTGTGCGTAGGACTGCGGGCCACTGGGATGGAGGTTCAATTCCAGCAGCGACTCCACAGGAGCAAAGGCTGGGCCTCCTACTCCCACCACCAGAGGGCAGTGATGCCCAAAAAACAAAACAAACAAACAAAAAATGATCTTAACAAGTTCAAGTGACTCAAATGGAAAGGATAGTTGATCGAGAAAAAGCCAGAAGTAGAGTTATTTTGAGGATTGGATCCAGGAATTCATTCATGTGATTCTATCAAGTTGCTCTTTTTATTTCCCATTATTCAGCTCTTCTTTTTTTCCTTCCTAGGCAGATTCTCTCCTGGAATAAATGGCTATTAGTAGCTCCAGGATTATAAGGCACCATCCTTAATGGTGATGCTTGTGAGAGAAGGTTGGGCCCCACTTCAGTGTGTTTCCATACTTCACCCTGGGATCTCTGACTCCCTCCCTTGGGTCATCCCTCACGTCTGAAACCAGTCATTGTGCACAGGGGAAGAGTACTTTGATTAATCTGCTGGGCTCACCTTCCGATCTGCACCTTACCCAGCTCTGCATCTAGTGTGCAGCAAAGACCGTCGAGCTTCAGCACATGTTTGTTACACGAATGAACTAGTTCTTCTGACAAATCTGAATTGCCTAAATGTATTGTCCTGGTGGCAGTAGACTTCGGTAAAATATGGAATGGTAGATAGTGAATGTAACCAAAGCAAAAATGCTTGCCTCAAAAAGAATTTTCCTTGCTCAAAGGTCAATTATTTACAGAACCAGGAGACCTTCTTGAGTAAAAAATACATCTGAGTAACACCTAAAGAGGTGCTTACTTAGAAAAGTGCCTGCTGTGTACTAAGTGCCTTACAAATTGTGGTTCAGAAAGCAAATGAGCACCAAATAAAATGTGACCTTAATTAGATTAAATACAAAAATGTTAGTAATGCACTATGTTTAAAGTATAATGACCCAATTACAGTTCTTTCAGAAGGCACCAACTCCTAGGGAGTCTTCCCCAGGTCTCAGCCACATTTTCAGACATTTGTGTATATATTTCCATTAACAATCTAAATTTATTGTATTGCTTCATTTCATCTCAAAATTTCCTACTGAAAGACCCTGGAAGGTGAACTGCATCCCCAGAAGAGGGAGATGGAGCCTGAAGCATTTTGCTCAGAGTTGGGAACTGTCAAGTCTCTTTACAATTTCTCCTTTAATCCTTAAAAACAAAAAAAAGTATCCATGTTTCACTTTCTATCCCATGAGACACCTATAGTTGTGGTGCCGGGAACAATCATTTGCACTCTCCCCTTGGAAGCATAAAATTGGAGAAATTCCCCCTACATGACATTGAGGCCACTTGACACTCTGCAATTCTTCCTGACACTCATTAAGCAATTAGGGGGATTTTCAGCAGCTCATGGTAATTTTATCCAAGAAAAAGGGTGTCATAGCTCACTAGTGATAGAATACAACTTTGGTCCGGAAATAATGAGGTCTGCTCTGCATAAGAACAGCTGCTTACTCAGCACTGGCCTGTCCTTCCACATGTTTTGCTGATATTTCCTTCAAGTAGTTGTCACATTGTTCAATTTTTTTCCCCAATATTATATGAGAAAGCACGGAAAGGGTACTGTCTTGACAAGCAAAGCGCTGTCACACATGTGCCTTGTGCCCTGAGAAAGCCACTTTACCTTGAGCTCTTCATTCACAAAAACTCGATCTCTAAAATCAATTCCAGCTACTAAACCTCTCTTTTAGTGTAAAAAACTATTTTTATTTTATCATGTGCATTATCTGGATGGGTGCCAGTAAAAACAACAGCAGAAAAAAAGTAAGTTATAGTCTTAATTTGAGCTGTATTTCTTTTCTCCCGAATGATATTTATATTGCAAAGAAATATGTTCAACAAAATTTATTTAGGGCTAGCTATGCCTCTCAATGATTTACAAATCCTAACCCATTAAGTAATGGGCTCTGGTGATATAGTGGGCTACCAGTTTGGCTACTAATTGCAAGGTCAACAGTTTCAAAGTTGACCTTCAACTCTGTGGGAGAAAGAGGAAGCATTCTATTCCTAAAAATAGTTTCCAATCTTGGAAAGCCCCAGGGGCAGTTCTCGTTTGTCTTACAGAGTTGTTCCAAGTTAGAATTGACATACTGGCAGCAAGTTTCAGTTACTGACTCCATTAAATCATCATGATTTTCTTAGGAGTTTGGTATTGATATTACAGTCATTTCACAGTTGAGAAAAATCAATGTTTGGAAAAGCTAATTATCTTGTTCAAAGTCATACCTGGCAAAAGTTGAACCAGGTTTTGAACCCAAGGAGGCTGGCTTCAGTGTCCCTGCTCCTAATTACCATATTATGTGACTTCTCCATGGAACTCAGTGACCACCAGCCAGTTACCACTGAGACAACTTGACTCACGATGACTCCAAATGTGTCACAGTAGACGTTTCCATTGGCAGAATTTTTGGAAATACCGTAGATCACCAGGTCTTTCTGCCAAAGTACTTCTGAGTAAATCTGAACCTCCAAACTTTTGATTAGCAGTTGAGTGCATTACTCATTTATACCAACAAATAATTAGATATAAAGATTACACATTTTCCCTTGTTGCCAGATTCTGCTGCAAATTTGCCACTCTGTTTATAGTCATGTCATCAAAAAGGATAAGGTGTAGCCCATATTCTCTTGAAAATCACAAATTGATGAAGGAAAGAGACACAGAATCACCTAATTATGGCATGAGGGTTCTGAGAGGCATAAGCAAAAATAGACAGGATATGAAGGAGAGAGTGGTTCTGTATTCTCAGGGGAAGATACAATAAAGAGTTCTCGGGAAGTTTTAAAGTTTACTAAAGTGAAAATTGTCATGTGTTTATGGATTTATGAGGAAGAGATGGGATTGTGAGTGGGTCTGGATAGAAATTCCAGTGAGAGGTCACAGAATATGCAGAAATGTAAATTGCACATACAGTGTAGTTGGAGTCTAGGGATTTTTACTTGAGTTGAGCACTGCCAAGAAGTAAGTGAGTGTCGACATTTCTTGTTCTTACATTGACTATGTATCTCTGTTCCCAAACCCAAAATAAAGCTACAGTCTTTCTTTCTTTTTTTAAAGCTACATTATTTCAACGTACAATTGTCCACTTATTAAAACTTCCCTCTACATTTGGTTTTGTTCTTTTTATTAAAAATATCTATCTTTATTTTGTTATACACTGCAAAATGTTTCTTCATTAATAAACTGTCCAGTTAATTTCCTCTCATCTTTCAAATTGCTGTTCTCAAATAGATCCCATATAAATAGTTCTTTAAAAGGTATGGTTCTCAATGTAAATATTTTAGACCAGTAAAGCTAAACTAGTTTTTTTTTAAAGAAAACTTCATGGTATATTTTTTATTTAAGGTTTAAAGATTATCTCAGGGCAATAGTTTCAGAGATTTATGCAAACTTCATGACTCCAGGACACCTGAAGTACATGTGTAATTATAATTATGTTCTGTATTTTCCATTTGATCAGGATTTTTCTTATTAGTGGTTCTCGACCTGTGGGTTGTGATCTCCTTGGGGGTTAAATGATCCTTTCACAGGAGTTGTTTGTTTGATTCACAACAGTAGCAGAAGTACAGTTATGAGGTAGCAACGAAAATAATTTTACGGTGGTGGGGGAACTGTATTAAAGGGTCATGGCATTAGGAAGGTTGATAACCACTGTTCTATATGACCTTTGGTCAAAATTTTTGTATTGGTAGGTGGCCATCATTCAATTCTTTTGGTCTTATGACAACGAAGGCTGTAATTTATGGAGGCAATTAGTTGCACATTCCATGTTCTACTTATATTCCTGACCCTACTTCTTTCTCAGTTTCTCTAGGCAAATATTGTGCTGTGGATGGTCACTTGCAAGCTTTTGAAGACCCAGGCACTATGTACCCAATGAGGAGGTAGAACAGAAGCATTAAAAATATCATTAGGCCAATTAACTAGGATGACTTATGAAATCACAACCAAGAAACCACACCAAGGAACCAAATCCCATGAAGTTTTTTATTGTAATTAGCAGCCGCAGCAACTTTTATTTGCTTCTCTCTCTTTTTGTTGTTGTAAATAGATGTATCACACACCTTTTGTCAATTAAACTTTTCACAGGTGAAAACTTATAGCAATAACAATCCTCAATCAATGTAACATTTCCATCATTAACTACCTTTCCCACACTTTCCCACAGTAGTAGTTAGGAACCACTAATTAACTTTGTCTGCTATATATTTGCCTTTTATTGTCTTGTTAGGTGTGATGGGTAGGTTTGTTATGCCAACATAGCCACAGAAGATTGGTGGGTCTGTTGTGACAGCATGAACACATGAACACACAGGATGAATTGAAGGGCAGAGAAAGGAAGGGCTCGGCAAGTCCCACCCTCTCTCTTGCTTCCAGACCTACGGAGCAGAGACCTGCCTTCTTCCTCCTGTGCCTCGACTTCCGAACAATGGTACCCATGGGACACCTAATCGTGGACCATGTTGCTCTGAGTTGAGGTTCCTTCAGGCCCTACTTCGCCACACACCTGGCATATACATCTCTTGAGCTGGGGACTGTTGGACTCTGTCATCTGGTTGACTGTTGGTGACCTGCTCTGCTGTTTGCTGCCTGTGACCAGATAGCCTGGATTGCTCTACAGAGGACTACTCAAGACTTGAAGGACTGCCAGTCTTCTAGCTGCCTCACGCAAGTGAGTTGCACCAAGCAATCTGTACTGCTTTATAGATAGTTAGCTGTTTCTTTCTTATCTTACATACCTTTCTCTCTCTATAAATATATAAAAGAATTACTAATGTCCTGATTTTTATTTCTCTAAGAGAACCCTGCCTGACACATTAGGTAAGGGAGGTAATACAATATTCATTGTTTTGTGACTGACATTTCTCTCAGCATTATGTTATCCAGTCCCTTCCATAGTATGGCATGTATCAAGATTTAATTTTTTCCTAATGCCCAAGTTGTATTGCATTACATTTCTGTACCACATTTTAGACAATCTTTTAATATAACAAAGCAATATTATTTATCTGATTGTTTTTGATAAGAGCATTGAAATAAAGTTCATTCTGACTGCCCTCATTGGCTATGTGTTCTGCTTTTTCTGAATGTCAATGTACTCCTCTTAAATTGGGGATAGTCGAGAGGGTGGGGGAGTGAGGAAGAAATAGGGAGCTGATATCAGGGGCTCAAGTGGGAAGAGAATGTTTTGAAAATGATGATGGTGGCCTATGTGATTGACACATTGGAGGAATATATGGATTATGATAAGATATGTAAGAGCCCCCAATAAAAGTATTTTAAAAAATGAAGATAGTCAGAATTACCCTTTGGAAGAAATAAATGAGAAAATGGATATGCAATGTAGAATAACTACCATAGATTTCTAGAGAAGGATAAATACATATAATTTCTTCTTTTCTGTGTATACAGCTATTGGTTCAAATCTTTAATAGTTAACCTTGAGGACTAAGAGTCCAACTTCATGGTCACAAATTAAACTGCTCTTAAAGACATTCAAAACCTACAGTTTCAGGGAAGAATGGTAACTGACAGCTTGAGATGAATATATCTTGGGTATATTCTAGTAAGCCTTCTTATGTTGGCGAAGTTAAGGGAGAAATCTTGATGTACAGCCAAGAGTACTTGTTGACCAGCTTATTCAACACATGGGAACCTCTCCTGAACCCATGCAACACAGCGACACATGACAAACATCAGGGCACTGAAGGACAATCTTGGACTCCCTTCTAGTGCAAATAGTTAACCTGTTCAGCTGCTAGCCAAGACACTTTGGATCTTCTTCCAAAAAAGTCAGGCCCTGAAACTCTAAGGAGCATAGTTCTACTCTGGCATGGCAGAGCCATCGTGAGTAAGATCTGACTCAATGGTAACTGGTTTATGAAGAATCCTTTTTTTTCTAAAAAAATCATTTTATCAGGGCTCTTACAGCTCTTATCACAATCCATATATATGTCTATTGTGTCAAGCACATTTGTACATATGTTGCCGTCATCATTTTCAAAACATTTTCTTTCTACTTGAGCCCTTGCTATCTGCTCTTCATTTCCCACCCCCCTCACCCACTGCTTCATGAACCCTTGGTAATTTATAAATTATTATTATCTTATCATGTCTTACACTGACTGCTGTCACCCAGGGAGGAGGTTATATGTGATCGGTTTCCCCTTTTTTCTCCCACTTACCCCTTGCCCTCCTGTTATCACTGCTCTCTTTATTGGTCCTGAAGGGTTTATCTGTCCTAGAGTCCCTGTGTTTCCAGCTCTTATATGTACTTGTGCACATGCTCTGATCTAGCCTGATCTGTAATGTAGAATTGGGGTCATGATATTGGAGGGGGGCGGTGAGAGTAGAAAACACTAAAGAACAAGAGGAAAGTTGTATTTTTCATCAGTGCTATACTGCACCCTGACTGGCTTGACGCTTCCTTGTGACTCTTCTGTAGAGCTATGTCCAATTGTCTACAGATGGACATTGGGTCTCCACTCAGCAGTTCTCATTCACACCAGTAGGATTTTTTATTCTGGATCTTTGATGCCAGATACCTGATTCCATTGACACCTCATGATCACACAGGCTTGTGTGCTTCTTCCATGTAGGCTTTGTTGTTTCTCAGCTAGGTGGCTCTTTGTTTATATTTAAGTCTTTAAGACCTCAGACACTATATCTTTTTTTAAGTCATTTTATTGGCGGGCATGTACAACTCTTATCACAATCCAGACATGCATTCATTGTGTCAAGCACATTTGTACATTTGTTGCCATGATAATTCTCAAATCATTTGCTTTCTACTTGAGCCCTTAGGATCAGCTTCTCATTGTTTCCACCTCTTCTCTAACCCCGTCCCTCATAAACCCTTGATAATTTATAAGTTATTACTATTTTGTCATGTTTTACACCATATGGGCTTTGTTGCTTCTCAGATAGGTGACTGCTTTTTTATCTTCAAGCTTTTTTTTAATCTTCAAGCTTTTAAGACCCCAAACACTATCTTTTGATAGCTGGGTACCATCAGCTTTATTCACTACCCATCAGCTTGCTTATGCAACCATTTTGTCTAAAGTTATTGTATTGAGAAGGTGAGCATCACAGAATTTGTTACTAGAACAAAATGTTCTTGCATTGTGGGAATACTTCAGTAGAGATCCAACATCTGTCTTCTATCTTAATCCTTACCATATTAATATAGTACATAGATCTATTTCCCTAATGTTATATATAAATATATTTACTTATTACATTCCTCTATTTCACCTCTATAAATGTCCTTTGCCTCCAAGTTTTTTCTTCTATTTCCTTTTACTTTCCTCTTGTCTCACTACCATGTTCCGCCTTTATTCTGGTTTAGTAATTCTTCATTGATAACTTGCCCTTGATTGAGTCCCATCAGGCATCTGGGTCTCATCCTTTCTTCTGATGATTTTAGTTCACTTGTTGTTGCCTTATCCCTGGTTTGATTGATGTTTTGTTTTTTTGTTTTCTTTTGCTCTGTCTTGTTTTTGTGCTTATTATTATTATTTCTGCATGTCTACCTCTATAAGATAAACAATCCAGAGGAGAAAATGACAGAACCAATGGTTCTGGGGGACATAGGAGAGGGAGAGGTGGGGGGAAAGAAACAGGGGATGTTAATCAACCTAGGAACAAGAGAACAAGTGACCTAAAATCTATGACAAGGAAGGCATAGGATGCTTGGTGGAGGAAAGGAAGTTAAAAGGAAATGGAAGAAAGAACCAGGAGTTAAAGGACATTTATAGAGACCTAAATACATATATCAATATCAATATATATCAATACATATGTATATAATGAGGGGAATGGAACTATGTACTCATATCTATATATTAAGAATTAAGGTTGCAGATGGACATTGGGCCTTGACTCACCTACTCCATTAACGCAAGAACACTTTGTTCCAACAATCTGGCATTATGTGAAGCCCACCTTCTCAACATGAACTCTGAAGACAAAATGGGTGCATAGGCAAATGTGGTGAAGAAAGCTGATGATGCCTGGTTATTGAAAGATATAGAGTCTGGGGTCTTAAAGGCTTGAAGATAAACAAGCTGCCACCTACCTGAGAAGCTAGAAAGCCCACAAGGGAGATGTGCACCAGCCTGTGTTATCATGAGGTATCGATGGAATCAGGTATCATGCATCTAAGACCCAGAATAAAACCAAACCCAAGGTGATTCGGTGGGGAGGCATGGAGTATAGACCCAATGTCCATCTGTAGACAATTGGACATCCCCTCACAGAGGGGTCACAGGGAAGAGATGAGTCTGTCAGGGTGCAGTATAGCACTGATGAAACACACAACTTTCCTCTAGTTCTTTGGTGCTTCCTTGGCTCCACTATCAAGACTTCAATTCTATCTTACAAATTGGATTATTTCAGATCCTGCAACACAGGGAATACAGGATATATAAACTCCCCAAGACAAACTAGGAAAGTAGAGATACCAGCAGGATTGGGGGAGGGTGGTGGGAGAAAGGGGGAATCAATCACAAGGATCAAACTAGAACCCTCTCCCAGGGGAATGAATAGTGGAAAAATGGGTGAGTGGTGATGGAGCATGATGTAAGATATGGAAAAATAAAATATAACTTGTCAAAGTTCCATGATAAGTGGAGTGTGGGGAGGGAGGAGGAAAAATGGGGAGCTGATATCAGAGGCTCAAGTGGGAAGAGAATACTTTGAAAATGATGATGGCATAGGTACAAATGTGCATTGGAGGAATGTATGGATTGTGATAAGAGAAGTAAGAGCCTCCAATAAAAGTATTTTTTTAAAAAAGAAAAAACAAAATGACAGCAATAAATTAAAAATCCAGTGACAAAAAAGAGAAAAATCTATAAACAATTCCAGACCTGTTTGTTGACCTGTAGAAGGGTTTTCCAGTTGAGTCTGATAGGGTGCCACATCCTGGCCGCCAAATCTCATGGGCTCTTTTAGCTCCACATGGACATCCATTAGCTTTCTTACCCCAAAGCTATATGAGAATGTGCCAGGTTTTTGTGTTTATTGTCTTTACTTTCATAGTCTTTTCCTAAGGCTGCACTGTAGGACAATGCCATTGATTTTTTAAATAATTTTCTACCTATTTTTTTTCAAAAAATCATTTTATTGGGGATTCTTACAGCTCTTATCACGATCTATACATTCACCCCTTGTGTCAAACACATTTGTACATATGTTGCCATCATCATTTTCAAAGCATTTTCTTTCTACTTGAGCCCTTAGTATCAGCTCCTCATTTCCTTCTTCCTGCCCCCTCCCTTCTTCATGAACCCTTGATAATTTACACATTATCTTTTTTCATATCATACACTGACCATAGTCTCCCTTCACCCACTTTTCTGTTGTCTGTCCCCCTGGTGGTGGGGGTTATATATCAATTATTGTGATTTGATTTCCTCTTTCTTCCCTCATCTTCCCCTTTCCCTTCCCCTTCTGATACTGCTACTCTTATATATAACAATAGGGAAATAGATCTATGTGCATATATTTATATGCTAATATTAAGGTAGTAGATGTACATTGGACCTCTAGAATACTTCCTCAATGCAAGAGCGCTTTGCTCTAATAACCTAGTATTCTGTGATGTTCACCTTCCCAACACAATCACTGAAGACAAAATGGGTGCATAAGGAAATGTGGTGAAGAAAAGCTGATGGTGTCTGGCTTTAAAAGATAAAGCATCCCGGGTCTTAAAGTCTTGAAGGCAAACAAGTGGCCATCTAGCTGAGAAGTAACAGCTCATATGGAAGAAGCACACCAACCCCTGTGACCATGAGGTGTTGATGGGATCAGTTATCAGGTATATACCTATTTTTTAAACAGTTACTCTCCAAAGTTCTCTTAGGAAAGTCTGATATGGTCCAAATCATATGCATGTGGACTACGCTATAGTCTCTTCTTGCACCTGTCTCTTCCTGTTATTCATTCACCACCCTGCATTCTAGGTAATCTTCAAGAAAGTGTAGCCCGTGACTAACATTCAACCCTCCACTCTATGTAACAAAGTTCTTCCCAAGTTCTATTGGTGTTGCCATTTGAGAACTTGGAGCTGGCAGTTGTTGACATTCTACATTGTACAATGACGAAATGCAAAAAGGTTTGTTTTATTTCCAGAGTAAAGATGGTTTTATGAAACTATTTGTTTCCTTGAAGAATCTCCTGTTCCATTGAACAAACTAAAGAAAGCTCTAGATATGGAAAGAAACCCCCCCCAATATTTCTCTTTTATAAACCATTTGCTAGTTCCTGTTATGACAGCTGTATAGAATGAACATTTTGAGTATTTCACTGAAGTGTGTATTGTGAGCTTAGTAAAATGCATGATTGTGAACTGCTGGATATATGTGACTGAGAGATAGAGCTGTGTAGAATGACAGAAGAATCATTGAGAACAAAACTGTTTTGAACTTTGGTGGATAGCTGTGAAATGTTATATCTGAATAGGAAGTGTTCATTGAATTCTTACTGTATACATAGTAGGAACCTTATGGAACAGGTGCTTTCCTGAAGGCATTCATATTGAGCAGAGACAGGATAAGCTGCCTGAGAACAACTAAAAGAAGGGAGATAATACCAGGGCTCCTAGCACAGACCTAGGGTGATAGGATGGGAATGCAGGTCCCCTAGGACAGATTCTCACACATGAGTTTTTGAGCTGAGATTTAAATGATGATGACTATTGTACAATGATAAGGAGGTCATCTAATGAGAAGGTAGGCAACAGCTTAAGCAAAGGGAGTGGGAAGGATCCTAGTAAGATAAGCACATGGCCAATATGACAGAAGCTGGTGGCCTGGGTTGGCAGATAAGATGCTGTGCTTCTATTGGCTGCTGCTGAATAGTTAGCTAAGGATGAACATTGTGAAACAAATAGAAATGTACTGGTATGTACAAATCAGTGAGACAACTGCTTTGAGCATTGAGGATTTTACATTAGAATCACTGGGGAAGGGTCCAAATTGCCTTGCTGAATCATTCATTTCTTCAGCATCTATTTAGTAATGTGTGCCAGGCATTGGTTACATGCTCAGTCATAAGATGTGGCATACATTCAAAAATTTTTTTGGTACGAGGGGACAAAAGATAAACAAGTAAACATAGACACTCATTTTTGGTAGTAATACATTCATTCCTAGAATAATATGGTTCCTTGGTGAATGAGGAAGGAAGATATTTTTAGAGGAAGTCTATTTTTCCATGGGACTTTCAGGGCAACACCTGCCAAATTTGGCACTGGATACTCATTCCCCTCCGCACACTTTCCCTGTAATGACTGACTCAGCCATGAGGGTGGAACCAAAATAGGCAGCAATTTCTGGGGATGGGATTTCAGCTCTGGCCACTTGTTGTAACCCTGTGCTAATTCCGGCAATATTTTTAGTAACTTGTATATGGAAGTACAAAATCACTAATAGCAAGAGCACAAAGGGCAGATTTTACGATGCCTAGAAACAAAATAGTGTGCTTTGATTATTGAAGAATGAAATCAATTTTACCCCCACTCCGCTAGAGAACTTTCTCAGGCTATTCTTAATTAAGCCCAAGTGTTCCTTGGGAGAAGTAAAATGCATTTAAATCCATTGTCATCCCAAGTGAATGATCATTTTCATCATTTAGTAGTCTAAGCTGCTGATTGATGACCCAGCTAAGACCCTGCTGCCTCAGCATTCTTTTCATTTCATTGATTTTTCTCCGGGCGAAAACGTCTTGGGAACACAGTCACAGGTGAAAAGGATTGCTGAGCATGGTTGCTATTTTTCTTTGTTTCAAATTTCTTGAGTCCAGTCAGAGATGGCCCAAAGCTCAGATAAATAAAGATAATTGCAACTGGCAACTAGGAACAGAACCAGTGACATAAGGTCTCATCTGTCGCCTCGAATGGCATACTCTTGACTGCTCAGCACGGAGAGTTAGGAGAGTTGTGCTGGCCTACGACGAAGCTCACACTCCCAATTAACCTCTACCTAATGAATAGGGTAAGATTTCAAACGCGTAGCTGAGCATTCGCAGGAAACCTTTTCCTTTGAACGCCCGTGAATACTTTGGTCAGATTTTCTGTACTTTGTGGGCCAGACGCTTATGCTTTGGGGAGGATCAGTGTGTGCCATGTATTTTTCTGGATTTTTTAATAGAGTATGAGAAGGAGCCCTGGTGGCATAGTGGGTACACTCTGGGCTGCTAACTGCAAGGCCATCAGTTCAAAACCGCCACCCGCTCTGACATGGAAAGACCGGGTTTTTGACACCGGTAAAGGGTTATCTCGTTGAGAGAGAGACCAGGCTTCAACCCGAGGTGGCAAGATGTGAACACAACATCCTAGCATGTACCAAGGAACCAATAGAGAAGTCTGCAGGGCTGGACCCAACCCCTACTATGTGGATACCCTCTCATCCTCTCAGAAGAATGCAATTCAGAGGACAGCGCTGGGGCCACAGCTTGGGTCGAGGGGCGTGCAATTAGCGAACATGGGACAAATGAAAAGGGGTGGAGAGGGAGAGGAGGACATTCTGGCCCACCAAGCCCAGAGGACGATATTCTTGCTTGGAACAGACAATGCACAGAGCAGACCATAGGGCCAGGCCCTACCATGAGATAGAACATCTCTCACTAACCCATTGTGTTCCAGGGGACAGGACTGGAGACACAGTGTGGGAATTGTGCACAATCTGACCACATCGCTCTGGGGTGAAACACTAAGGGCATGAAACAGAACAGCAAGGGGAGTGGAGTAACGAAATCCTTGGGGAATACAAAAAGTAGATTTTGGAGAACGAGTGTGGCTGGAAAACACTCCTAAAGGTCAACAGACTATTGAACTATTTATAGGCCTTTCCATTTTTGTCAGTGGCTTTCTTTTTGATGTTGTTATTGTTTTGTTGGTCTAGACTTCCTTTGTTGTTTTATTTCACTTTTCTGGATTTTGTGCTTATTAATGTATCTGAATGTCTATCTAGATAACAGGCAGGATAAATAATTCAGAGATGAAAAGAACAAGATCAGGGGGATATGGGAGAAGGGGAAGTGGCAGAAAGGAAAGGGGGCTTGGGGGGAACCAACCCAGGGACAAGGGAACAACAAGTGAACTAAAATCAGTGGAGAGAAGGGCATTGGATGCCTAGTGGGGCTTAATCAATGGCAATGTAGCATCAAGGAATTACTAAATCTGAATGAAGTAAAAGGAAATAGAGTAAAGAACCAGGAGGCAAAGGATATTTATAGAGGTCTAAATACAGGCATGTACAGATGTAAATATATATATATATATATATACACACACACACAGAGAGGAGAATATAACTATGTGCTTATATCTGTATGTTAAGAATTAAGGTTACAGATGGACATTGGGCCTCAACCCAAGAACACTTTGTTCTAACAATCTGGAATTGTGATGTTCACCCCCCTAACACAATCGCTGAAGACAAAATGGGTGCCTAAGCAAATGTGGTGAAGAAAACTGATGGTGCCCTGCTATCAAAAGATATAGCATCCATGGTCTTAAAAGGTTGAAGATAACAAAGCAGTCATCTAGCTGAGAAGCAACAAAGCCCACAGGGAAGAAGCCTACCAGTCTGCGTGATAATGAGGTATTGATGGTATCAGGTTCCTGGCATATAAGACCCAGAACAAAATCATACCCAATGTGAATGAGACTCAGGGGGCATGGAGCAGAGACCCAAAGCCCATTTATAGACAGTTGGACATCCCCCTGCAGAGAGGTCATAGGGAAGATACGAGTCTGTCAGGGTGCAGTACAGCACCAATGAAACACCTAACTTTCCTCTAGTTCTTTAGTGCTTCCTTCTTCCCACTATTATGATCTCAATTCTACCTTACAAATTGGATTAGACTGGAACATGCACGCTGCTACAGACAAGAGCCAGAATCACAGGGAGGGCAGGAGAGATACACCTCCCTGGGCCAACAATGAGATGGAGATACTAGAAGGATTAGTAGAGGGTATGGGGAGGATGAGGGGAATTGATCACAAGGATCAACCTATAACCCCCTCTCAGGGAGATGACGGTAATATCTCCAATGGAAATAATGGGAATAATGGAAAGTGAGTGAGAGGTAACAGGACAATGTAAGATATGAAAATAATAATCTGTAACTTCTCATGGGTTTTTGAGGGATGGTGGGTGGGTGGGGGGAGAGGGGGGAAGAGATAGGGAACTGATTAGGGACTCCAGTGAGAAGAGAATGCTTTGAAAATGATGATGGTAGCATATTGCAATTGTGCTTGACACGCTGGATGGATGTATGGATTGTGATAAGAGATGTAAGAGCCCACAATAAAAGTATTTAATTTTAAAAAGAGTTACCTCACTAAGCTTGTTAGACATGCATGTATTCATCCCTATGATGAATATCATTTGACGCACAAAAAGGGAAAATATAGACAAAAAAAACCTTTACCTTTAACTCTGGTCCCTAGTCTTACATAGGACAAGTGAATGGATGGGTAGAGGGGAAAACTCCTCTTTGAAGTGTAGAGCAGTTGAATGAACTTGCACTTCAGGTACTTCTTGCAGAAAGAAGCAGGAAGCATCAAAAGTATATGATTGCCAAGATGACAGTCAAGTGATACTGGTGTTTTGCTTTCACTTAATTACAAACATATAATTGGGAAACATTTGTGAGCTAAGTTTTGATAGCTGCATGAAATTCCTTTACAAAGATCATAACCTATCTTTCTTCCCTTTATAAAAATAAAGTTTTGGTGACAATTTACACAGCACACAAGGTTCCTTTTTAACTTGTCTACATATTTTTTAGTGACATCGATTACATTTATCAGAATGTGTTATCATTATTATTATTTTCCTTCTGTCTGTTCCATTTGTAGAGCATTACCTTATTGATATGAATCAACTATTCTTAGTCTTTGGAACTCACCGAAGAACTTGGTAGAATGCTGCAGCTTGACTGTGTTTCCTTTTTACCTAAAACTCACTGTGAGGAAATAGAACCTGCAAGAGAACCTGGGGAAACATGGGGAGGGGGTATATGATTCAGTTGTGAGTGATTGTTGACAAGGTTAATTGTGATTCACCTGTGTAAAAACTTGGAACTTTAACTTGGGATTGGTCAATGCTAACATCCTGCAGCATATAAAACAAGCCATCTCCTAAGCAGGAAAGGGGAATTTCACTATCATCAAGAAAAGAAGAGCCTGGTGGGGAAGGTATCCTTTGGGCTGTGAGCACCCTATGCATTGAAACTATGAGATGAAGGAACTGAAAGCTGTGACATCAGAGAAGCAGCAGAGGCCTGTCAGAGGAGGAGCAGCCGCAGAGTTGTGTGGGCTGTCTGGCCACAGAGGTATAAAGCTGAGCACTTCTGGGGAGGAGGCTGGCTTCTGGAGTGGGTGCTTCCAGGTCCTTATGGGGGAGGTAGGTTTGCTGACACAGAGAGTTGAAGCTGGGCATCTTCGGGCTGAGCTGTATGTTGTAGTGGAGAGCCCTTTGCGAATTTATTGGCAGAATGAAAGGAGCTTTATAATATTGCCTGAGCAGTATGGGAGCTGAGAAGTAGAGAGGGAAGGGTGTCTGCGGGCACTATTGAGAAGAGGCATTGACCAGAAGAACTATACTGTGAGCACTTCTGTATTGAATCATAACCTGTTAGTTTCCATTAATAAACCCCATAATCTGAGTATGTTCTGGGTGATAGTTACATAATCTGGAGTCAATTTGGGATTTGAGAGAATTAAGAATGAAGGGGTGGAGCCTAGTCTGCCAATCAGATCATAGCTAGTGAGGTCTCTGTCTGGGCATGGCCTTTTCCTGAGAATTCTGGGAACTTCTGTATATTTCCTCCTTGGAGGCAGAAGACTCTTTTTCTCTCTTTCTCTTGGCTCATTCCCTGAGAGATCCTTTACTGACAAGACACATCGCCCTATGCCCTGATGCTAGAGAAGTCACATAGAGACCCATCAGTGCAGAGATGCTTAAAATGCCACTGAATCCAGAAGACTTCCAACCCAATGGCCCGTGATCCTCCTGCATTCGGTATCATTGTGTGTATTTTGTGAGTCTGAAGAAGACTTTATAGATTTACATCAGACATAATATTGGACTTATAGGCTTGAACTGGACTGGGTTGGGATGCTTTCTTAATGTACAATCACACTTTACATAAAACTCTTTTATAAATCATTTTATTGGGGGCTTGTACAACTCTTATCACAATCCATAAAAACCCTCTCTCTTATACACATATGAGTTTCTATGGTTTTGTTTCTCTATTCTACCCAGACTAACATAGTCTGTGAGTTCTGAGTAGCCATTCCAGTGAGTGAGGGAACCCAGCAGAGAAGTAGTGCCATGAGAGGGACAGCCGGTGTCAGAACTGGTGAGAAGGCTGGGGGTTGAAGCTGGTCTGACCCTCACTTCCTAAGAGTTGGCCTTGGGCTGTTGTTGTGTTTGATACTACTTCCTCCTTATGAAGTCATGGCTTAGGCATGGCTTCTATGCCATTTTTATACAGTTATTAATTTAGCATCCTGACACTCTTATGCATTTGGCTACTGCTTGTCAGGTCAGAAGTTTGAACCTACCAGCTGCTCAGAGGAAGAAAGATGAGGCTTTCTGTGTCCATAAAGATTTACAACTGGGCTGAGCCCTGGGGGCATAGTGGTTGTGTGAGGGACTGCGACCCACTGGGATGGAGGTTCAAATCCAGCAGTAGCTCTACAGGAGCAAAGGCTGGGCCTTCTATTCCCACCACCAGAGGGCAGTGATGCAAAAAAAAAAAGATTTACAACTGTAGAAAACCCACAGAAAGTATGGGCTTCTATTACACGTCCCACTATGTCCAATACGGTGGCTAAGAAGTTGGAATAGACTCAATACCACTCTTGTCTTAATGGGTTATTAAACTTGTTATGAATCTTCGTGGAGTCTTCATTCTCTTTTTATTCTTTTACTCCTGACGAATAGTGACAATAACTGTGACTTAAGAGGTATTTCACATACCTTGTGCTTTTGTGACTTGCTGCAAAAAAACTTGGGGAACATGAATTATTATTTCCTTAAAGTAAACTTCCAGGAAAAAATTACACCTATTTCAAACACTTTATATCTTCTAACATGGTAGAATGAAAAAGACTCATTGCATCCAAAGCTAGCTCAGAATCTTGAGCAAGAGGAACATGCCTGGCTTACGATTGGGTGTATCTAATTATAGGGTCACTGGAGGGAAAGGTGGAACAGTTTCTTAAATTTTCTAATTTAGATCTTTTCCTGCCCCAACATCTAGCAATTTCATCTCTGGTTACCTAGGAGAGATGAAAACATCTATCTAGTCTTTCTGTAGAAAATGTGTATGCAAATATTCATGAAAACTTTATTTATAAGAGTTTCAATCTGAAAGCAACCTAAATGTCCATTGATAGGAAAATAGGTAAGCAAGCTTTTTAATATTAGTACAGTGAAATGCTACTTAGCAATGAAACAAGGGAAGGATCTAGCAGTGCATGCAAGAAGGAAAAAAACCTTAAAAACATGCTGAGTAATTGGATAAGTGGCATGGATTGCAAACGACCTCCTCCAACTTCAGTAGCGAAAAGAAGAATCCATCTCCACCCAAGCCCAACGCTGACTACCACAGTGCGGGGTCCAGACATGCCTCCACCTTCCACCCTTTTTGTCCTATTCTGACAGCGGCCCTTCTTCTCACAGAATTCTGTCTCTCTGCTGGGTTCGCCAATTCATTGGCCGCATAGCATGAATGGACTTTATTTAGATTTTGTGATTCATTAGAGAAGTTAACATGCTACAAGTCAGGATCAGAAAATGTTAAGGATACAATACTCTTGCCCTCAGCAACACCTCTTCTCAGCCATGCTGGCAGTCAGGTCTCTTGGGCAAGTGTTACAAAGCTCTTTTAGTGCTTAAAACTGCCTGAAGATCACCCTCCTCTGCAGGTCAGCCTCCAGTCAGAGGTACTTGGCCTTACTCATTCCATGCACCAGGAAGCCACCACTTTGCGTCAGGGTTCCAGGACTGTGGAAAAACTAACACATGTGCTATAAATCAGAGCAGTGAATGCTATCAGAACCAGGGGCTTATTGACTGCAAGGACTTAAATGGAAATTCTTTGGAATGATGGAAAATTTCTGTATATCAATGGGGTTTTGGTTGTATGTTTTTAAAACTCATTGAATTAGAGCTTTAAAATCTGTGCTTTTCAGTTTCTGGGTCTTACCTCAGTAAAATGTATATTTCCCCTATATTAAAAAGTTCAAAACAAAAGTTGAGGTGCATATTTTTCTAACCTTGGGAGCAAGAATTTCCTAAACAAGGTAAAAAGTCCACCTAGAGTAAGAGATTGATTGACATAATAAACTTCAGAATATGTAAAAAATATGATTTAACACAGCATAAACAAAACCGACAAAAGAAAAAGTATTCCCTATACTTATGATAGAGAAAAGCATAACGGTCCTAATAATAGTTTCCTATAATTAGACAGGAACAAATAAGGCAAATGACTTAATTGGAAAGAAAACAGGCAAAGGATCAATAAAGAAAAACTCCCTGCCTTGCGATTCTTACTCATGTTAAACCTATAAGACAGGGTAGAATTGCCTCTGTGGGTTTCTGAAACTGTAACTCTTTACCAAAGTAGAAGCATCATCTTACCCCCCAGGCCAAAGTATCTGCACAGAAAATTAACAATGAAAGAATATTATTAGCCAACAAACATATGGAAAGATTCTCTATTTTCACCAGTACTCAGGCAAATAAAAAAGAAATTACTTGGTACAAAAAAGAGAAAACTTGGGCTGAGCCCCAGTGGTGTAATGGTTGTGTGCAGGACTGTGGCCCACTGGGCTGGTGGTTCAAATCCAGCAGCAGCTCTCCAAGAGGAAGGCTGGGCCTCCAGCTCCCACCAGAGAGGGCAGTGATGCAAAAACAAAACAAAACAAAACAAACAAAAAGAGAAAACTTTGGAAACATTGGACAAATTTGCTGCAAATTTGTGCCTGTCCCAAACCATGGTATTTTCAATTGTCTCAGAGGCATATGAAGGTTGGGCAGTGATTAAAGAAGACTGAAGAATCATGGATATATTTTAAATACGATGTTGATGCAGAATATTCAATGTTCTTCAGCCTGCCAGAAAAACAAACAAACATGTCTGGGCAGGAGATAGGCAGAATGCGCCTTAGAAGCGAGGATGGATAGACTTTTTCTCAAGACTGCGGACATGTGATCACGAAAGACTAGTCTCTGGAAAAGGACACCATGCTGGTAAAGTGGAAGGCCAGCAAAAAGAGGAAGATTGTCATGAGGTAAATTGATACAGTGACTGCAACAATGGACTCACACATAACGATGGACTCACACATAGCATTGATTGGGAAGGCTGCAGTGAAGAAATCCTGGTGAAATTCTATGCTGATTGACAAGAGTCAGCAAAAGGTAAGTGTCCAATATGCTTATCCAAAGCAACTGATAGTGTAGCCGGAGCGTGGCTAGACCTTGGATACAAATCAACACTTCAAGGATACACATTCGAGTCAGCAGGGTCTGCACACAGGTCCATGTAGACTCTCAAGGAGAGGCAAACAATCCTTGAGTGAGAATATCTATCCTGGAGTTGGTTTGGTCCCTGGTCTTTGTTTTAGAGATTGAATTTTTTTTGTTTTTTCTTTTTTGGACATCACTGCCCTCTGGTGGGAGTGGGAAGCCCAGCCTTGCTCCTGGAGAGCTGCTGCTGGATTTGAACTGCCAAGTCAGTGGGCTGCAGTCCCGCATTCAACCACTACGCCACCGGGGCTCAGTCCCTATAGATTGAATTTTTACAGCACTAGATGACCTGGTTTTTTAGATATCTTGTTTTAAGAAAGCGACTTATCAAATTAAAAAATATTCTGAGTAAATGCAACCAGTCACGTATCCCCAAATTTGAGTGTGAATAAAAACAAAGGACACAGCTCAGTTCTTTGCTACATCCCTGAGCGAGCTGTAGCCCTCTGCTTTCTGACAGATTCATTCCCTGTGCTTCTCATTCCTCTGCAGCTCCACTCATTTATAACAACAGACAACTTCATATAGTGCTGAAGTCTCCCATCTGAGTACAATCCTAAACCAAGGGGCAAAAGGCCCCGAAGTTCTTGAAGGCCGCTCTCCTGCCACCCTGTAAAGGGGGGTTCTCTTTACTAACTCAAGTGAAAAAAGTGAGCCCACGACCCTCGAGTTGATGCCAACGTCCAGGGAACCTGAGAGCACAGTAGAATAGCCCCTGTGAATCTTGACTAGATGGCAACGGGGTTTTTTGGACCTTAAACCTACTGAATGAGAAACTCAGAGGGTGGGGCTGTAGGGTAAGCAAGCACCCTCTGCCCTGGAAGTCCAAGCCATGGCTTCTTGAAAGATTGTCCCACCTATTCATGGTGTCGTGCCACATTGACCACCAGAAAGACCAAGGACATGTTGGGTGGCCGTCGTGGGCTATCTCTGCATAGTCTCCAGAACGCCTATGCAGAGTCTGAAGTCAGCACAGCTGCTCTGAACAGCTCTGCAGACACCCTGGGGTTTCCTGCCTCAAATAGCACCCACGTGTTTACACTCTTGCAGAGGAGTGAAAACTAGGCCCCGACCCTGCCAGGGGCCACAGGGTGGCACGCAGTACTGCCCTCTGTAAATAAGTCTCCCTAAGTAAAGTCCATGCCTCTCAGGGTGACTTCTGGTCAGTTCTTTGGACTCTTGGAATGGGGAACTAGGAATGGGGAAAGATGGTTCCGGCTTAGGGCTTCACCCCACAGGGGCTCCGCAATATTTTTGGAAGGTCTTTTTTTGTATAATTGATGTTGTAAAATGACATGTGACATAAAAAATGATATGTGACCTATTTGCTGATTCAGCCCTTCAGTAATACAATTTAATATAAGCCACATCGGGCTGAGCCCTGGTGAAGTCAGTGGTTGAGTGTGGGACTACGGCCCATGGGCTTGGCGGTTCAAATCCAGCAGCGGCTCTCAGGAGCAGTTCTGGGTAGCGCCCACGACCACCAGAGGCAGTGATGCCCAAAACATATATAAGCAACATCGATCATGTTGGGTAGTCACCACCCAAAACCCCGGACTCTGGTTGAATTAGTCCCCCCCCACCTCCCACCTCCTCAAGGCGGCTCTGATGGAGGCTGTTAGCTGTGGTGGAGTTCATTCTGATTCATGGAGACTCCTTAGGTGCAGAGTGGAACTGGTTTTCAAGGAAGTGACCTTTCAGAAACCTGTCTCTGGGAGCCTCTGGTTGGATTTGGATGACTGTGTTTTTGGTCCACAGAAAAACCCACTGTTATCAAGGTGGTTTTGACTCACAGTGACCTTAGAAAGAGAGAGGAGAGCTGCGCCACATGGGAGACTCTAACTCTTTAGAGAAGAAGACAACCTCATCTTTCTCCCTCACAGTGGCTCAGGTGCCCTGGCAGCACAGCGGTCAAAGCACCAAAAGGCCAGCAGTTCAGACCTATCAGCCACTCTGAGAGAGAAAGTTGTGGTGGATTTGAAACTCAGGCTTTGCTGTGAGCTTCTAAACTCATTCCCAGGGATCCTTTATGGCTAGTTGCCAGCATTATTAATCATTTTTATGACTGAAGAATACCTGATGGATGCCAAAGTTTGATACACAACTGATTTAGACTAGTGGTAGGCAAAATATTTAACCCATATTTGTACAATTTTGGTATAACACAGTCAAGCTAGTTCATGTATACTTGTCTATTCTACAATAATGAAGTTGAGTAGTTGTGACAGAGACTAAATGGTTTACTCTTTGACCCTTTAAAGAAAACTTTTGCCTACCCGTTAACTGTGTGTCAAGTATGCATCTATCATCTATCTATTTATCTATCATCTCTCTATCTATTCTCTCTCTCTCTCTCCCTCTCTCTATCATTTCTATCTGACCTGGTTAAATTTCAGACAGATTTAGTAAGCCTGGAATGGAGTCTGAGAGGCTGCTACCAGGTAATACTCCAATTTCTGGTCTATGAACTACACCCAGAACAACTGTTCTGAGAGGAATTGTGAGTCACACAGTCACACCATACATGTAATTACAATTTTTTGAGCTTTTTAAATAATTAAAAAACAAAGTGAAATTAATTTTAATAAAACACACTATTGTCTATAAAACATTATCTTTTTTGGTCTTTTTTAATCAGTCATTTTTATTGGAGGCTTGCACATTGCTTTTCACACTACATAAATACATATACTGTGCCAAGCACCTTCACAAGCCTGCTACTGTCATCGTTCTTCAAACATCTGCTTTTCCCCTTGAGTCCTTGATATTAGCCGCACCATGCCTTCCCTTCTGTCCCCATTTCCCCCAACCCCACCAGCCCTCAATATTTATAAATTATTATTGATTTGCTATAACTTACAATGCTTCCCTCACCCGCTCCTCCAATGTCTATCATACAGATAGGTGGTTATGTGTAGATCCTTGTAATTGGCCCCCCCTCTCTACCCCACCTTCCCTCCACCCTCCTAGTCACTCCTCTCTCACTACTGACCCTGGGGGTTCATCTGTCCTGAGTCCCCCATATCTCCAGTTTCCATCTCTACCAGTGTACCTCCTCCTTTGACAGTTATGAGGTTGTTTTGTACAAAAAATTCGATACATATCTTTGAAAAAAGCATTCCTTTTGAGGGGGGGGAATACCCCCTCATAAACCAGAGACTTGATCACTCCTTAGAAAAGATCAACCAGAGGAAGTTTTAAAAAAGAAACATACAGTTAGGAGTGGGTATGGGTGAGATAGGGAGAAAAGTTGTTTATCAGGATTCGGTCGCAAGAAGGGCATGTAGTTCACAACAGCTCCCCCTGTGGTGGTCATCACTGAGGGGACCTGGGAGGAGCACAGAGGGACCAGTGTGACCAGGTGCCAGGTGACACAGCACCTGGCACAGAGCAGGTGTTGATGTGGATTCCTTGATTGCCTGGAGGAATGCCTGCGTTCTGACTTTTATGATTCTGTGAGGTGTGGGGCAAGGCAGTCTGAAGCTTGTGTGTGTGTGTGTGTGTGTGTGTATGAGAGAGAGAGAGAGAGAGAGAGAGAGAGAGAGAGAGAGAGACGGAGAGACAGAGACACACATAGGGCGAGAGAGAGAGAGACTGAGAGAAGATTTCATGTGTGTGAGACACACACACACAGAACATGGAGGAACAGGCTGCTCTCAACACTTTGGAAACAGTCTCTCCTCAAGGACATGCCTTGGCTGCTCTGCCCTGGCCCCGGCACATCCAGGAGATGGACGCAGCCCCCACCCCTTAGTAGAGTGTGCTTGGCTCAGAAGACGTATGCACACGTAGTTGCAGGCTCTACTCATAGCCCTGAGACTGTGAGGTGCTGAGGAGAAAGACTGCTGGGGAAGAGGGAGTGTGGAGGCAGAAGGTCATAAAACAGGGCCTTCCAGTCACAATGTAATGGTCCCAGTGATACAGGGCAGCTTGCATGACAGGCGCCATGCTTTCTACGTCTAGACTGTCAGTAAATATTATGACACAGATGTTGCTGAATATTTTATGATTGACTTGCCCCTGGAGTCTCTAAATGTTTTATAATTTCTGGGTAAAGAAAGCAAGCTCCCAGGGTTATGTGCTCTTAGAAGCTTATTTAAAGTCATTATAACGCTTAAGACAAGTCTCTTTTAAAAGGGGACAATAGCCATAAACATTAAAACTCCAATTCTCTGCCAACACAGGAACACAGGGAAAGTGCTGTCTCATGGGAGAGACTGGAGGCCGATTTCAAGGCCATGGTAATGATTTGGCGTCTTGGATTTGGACACAAGCAATCTGGAAATCTGAGGTGGACTGCTTTTGTTTTGGGGGTGAGAGGCATTCACCAATGGAACAAGAGCATTTTCTTTATTTTTTTGAGATATAACCTCAATACAGACATAAATTCTGGCATACACTTGCTAATTTACCTGACTTTGCTTTAGAATGAATGAAGATATTATTTTTTTAAAAAAACAAAATCATTTTATTGGGGGCTCTTACAAATCTTATAACATTCATACATCTATTACATTAAGCATATTTGTTCATATGTTGCCATCATCATTTCCAAAACATTTTCTACTTCTGCTCTTCTTTTCCCCCCCTCCATCCTCTACCCTTCCACCCTCATGAATCCTTGATTAATTATATGTTGCTGTTATTTTGTATCTTACACTATCCATTGTCTCCCTTCACCCACATTTCTGTTATTCATCCCCTTTGAGGAGGGACTATATATCCAACTTTGTAATGGGTTCTTTTCTCCTTTTTCCCCTCCCCTCATGATACTGCTACTCCCACCACTGTTCCTCAGGGGTTTATTTGCCCTGAATTCCATGTGTGGAGAGCTCTTATCTGTACCAATGTGTGCTTTCTGGTCTAGTCAGATTTGTAGGCTAAAACTGGGTAATGGCAGTGGGGGGGAAGTGGGTGAGTGGGGAGCATTCAGGATCTAGAGGAATGATGTGTATTTCATCATAGGGCATATAATGCCTTGTGGGGTTTAATCAAGTGCAATGAATCTGAGAGGAATTACTGAGAGCTGAATGGAGGGTGAGCATTAGAAGTGGGATAGGAGGAAGGTGAAAGGGAATAGAATAGGAGGCAAAAGCTGTTTATAGAAATATAGCTATAGGCATGTATGTATATAAATAAATTAATTTATAATGAAAAATATTCAATGTACATATAATTATATGTTAAGTATTAAGGTAGCAGACAGACTTTGGGCCTCTACACAAGGCCTCCCTTAACACAAGAACACTTTATTCTAAAAACCTGGCACTCTTTGATACTCACCTTTCTGACATGATTGCTGAAGACAAAATGGGTGCACAAGCAAATGTGAAGAGAGCGGATGGTGCCACGCTATCAAAAGATTTAGGTCTGGGCCCTTAAAGTTAAACAAGCAGCCATCCAGCAGGGAAGCCAATAAGCCCACCTGGAAGAAGGAAGGACACCAGCCTGTGTGACCAGGAGGTGTCAAAGGGTCAGGCATGAGACATCAAAAGATCCCAACCAAACAACCATATTGATGCAAACCCGGTGGTTTGGAGTGTAGACCCAAAGCCCACCTGTAGACCATCAGCTATCCCCCCACAGAGGGTTGTAAAGAAGAGATGATTTAGCTTCTGCCCATAAGCACACCACTAACCTGAAAGCTGGTGGTTCAAACACACCCAGCAGTGGCCACGAAGATAGGACTGGCAACCC